>CM049799.1:18408875-18583875 GCA_027422405.1 Ptychobarbus kaznakovi | reverse complement strand
AAAGGATCACATGCCATACTGCCCGGTGCTTTTTGTTGCTCCTTTGTGTTGCATGGAAAATACAACAGCATAAGCTCTTTTTTTGGAATGACATGAAGCTGAATAAATAATGACATATAAAGCTCATTTCCGGGGAGCTAACCTAATTACATGTACATCATAGTTGATTGCATAAGCAAGGTCACAGGTTTGCAGACAGATATAGCTCTATGGCCTGTTTTTTTCCATGACATCGCTTGCATAATTCTTAGTCAATCTGTGTCGGTCCCCCACGTATCTGTGTCTTCCCAACTGCGAGAACATTATATAACCGACACTACTTGCTGCATGAAGAATTATAAATACTTTGAGATTTTGATGGGGAACGATAAGAGCTCTTGTTTGAAATTACATGAGAAGTCTGAATTTTACAAAGCTCATTCAAAGCGACTGTTTTATGGTAAATAGATGAAAGATATGCTGAGGAGGACAACGGATCTCGTCGGAGTGTCGTGAGCGTTCTTGTCCTCACAGGATTTTTCTGTTTGCTTTCATGAAGGTTTATTATTACCTTGGAGTGTCTCATTTCTATCAAATGTTTGAGAATGCTAAAATCTTCTTTAGCATGAATTCAAGGTGTGATCAACGTTTGTGTGTATTGCTGGCAGAACACAGAGGACGCAACCCTTTCGTCATGTATATAAAGTGCTGGCCTCCACAGTAAGCATACTTGAGCAGGCCTAATGCTGGGGACATGATTCAGTTATCGAAGGTATTCTTCAACAAGTGTATCATTTATTCATCATGGCATCCATGAAGCTACAAAATTCCTTATAAACCAAAAAGCATGGTTCTTTCATGCTAAGTTTGTTGTGATAAACTGAAGAGTCTATTTTCGTATTGACTGGTATATCTGGTGTCAACCAGAGAATGCACTACATTTTCAATATTTTAGTGCAAAAACATGCACTCTATACAACTGGGCATATCTAGACACATTGTGTAGTCGAGCAAACTTTAAAAGCTGCATAAGAAAGCAGCTTCACAACCAAAAACACATGGAAGCCAAAGTTGATGCTGATTAGCCCGTGAAGGATAAGAGAATGAACAAGTGAACACGTGAGAAAAGAAGAAAGAGGATTAAGAGTTGGGGCATTAAAGGTACTTTCACATGATCCATCAAGAGTCCAGGCAGACAATGTTTGTTATAGCTACGGTCATTATTCCACCTCTACAGCACTTCACAGACAGAACGAAGCTTAGCTCCAATCCCCAAGGGCTTCCTGGTCGAGGCGGGATTGATTCATACTTGTTTTTGGTCCATTTAATTACCCTTCTTCCTGCTGAAGGTCTTTGCACTTCCTTTTTTGCACTACAGAATGTTCATTCAAGCCTGATGGATGGCTCTCGTTTGCTACTAACCGGATGTAGTTATTCACTGAGCATCATTAGAAACTTTTGATTTATTTTACAAACTTATTTACTATGCAACTAGAGGCTCACTGTAAAAATCCTGCCCCTTAAACTACCTTCACACTAAAATATCACACAACTCACTTAAGTTTCCAGCAAATCAACACTAGTAACAGTAAAACACCAATTACTTGTATTCTTTTTTTAAACAAAATATGATTACGCTCAGATTATGGATTACAAAAATACTATTTGTGCACGCTTCCTTGCACAATTCTATGTTATGACCTCAAAACCATAGCACATAATTTATATAACTAATATATAACCAGCTGTGTGTAAGAAACGTGTTTAGTAACCCACCTGCTTCAGCTTCAGGGCTCCGATATGAGTCTTACAAAACACAAGTGATGATAAAAGAGCTAAAGACTTGTAAAAACAAGCTAATATTGTCTGGTTGCTTCAGAAAATGTGGTTTTATCTCACATTTGATAACGCAACACACAACAACCATTGAAATTAAACATTGCTATGACTGTCACGATCATCTGTTTCAAATAAGACTAAACTCACAGGACATGTCATTTTGAAAGTGTCACGGAAGGTGCAAGAATATTATCTTTCAGAAGTATCTCCAAAGCTTTTTCAAAAGCCTGGGTTGTTCATTAATTTAGCAAATAATGTTTCAATTTACAGATCCATCGAGAAATCCATAGGAGATCTTTGCTAAGGTGGGCACTCAATAAATCTTTAACAGATTACAAAAGCACACTGACTCTCTTTTGCACACAAAAAGAAAATCTTAACAAAATCCATCTGGTGCAACATTTGGCCATCTCCTTAAATGAACAGCTTTCCCGTAGGAAAGAAAACCACAAAATATATATTTTTTGATATCTCAATTGTTTCTCCTAGACAGCCGTGAGATTGCGAGCCTCCAGAGAAAAAATAAAATAATATCACACTTACAATCACACAAACTGTCTTCCTACTGTATAAACAAAGCTACCGCTTCTTTCATATTTCCATAGGCCTATTTAAGAGATTTCCTTATATACTACAATATGATCTATTCTTATAAGAATCTATTCTTATTTCAGGAGATCATCTGAGGGAGGAAAAAGCATTAATGAGAACTAAATCTCCTGAGCCATGAAAACGTGCAATTTTCCTCTGGGTTGTATTTCATGCCTTTGATTTGAAGAAGATAAGCTTTAGTCATGTAGCAATTATCCTACGAGACACGAACACGAGACTGTATGTTAGCTGCTGCTGAAAATGTCCGCTGGTGTTAATGAATGCACATTCATCTGATGGCCGCTACTCTCAGTAAAGCCGGTGGGAAGGCTATCCAGCCTGCTAATGGATTGAAATTCCACATCCAGCTATTCCAACTAAGACAAGTGGTGCTCACCGGGGCCAAGGCTTGGCAGGCGGCGTTGTGTGGCGTAAACAAAAAAGTGACTGACTAATGTTCCCTCCCTGTCAAACGGCCATCACTCGCTCTCAAAGGAATGATTGATTGTATCCTTTCCAGTGACTGATGTTGACAGCAGTAGAATTATAAAAATGAGTCGAGATGCTTTACTAAACGAGCATGATAAATGAAGGCGTACCGGAGCATTTGCCACTGAGTGAATATGTGTAATGCTAATTTTCCTGGAAAACAACTTGGAATTGGAATTTGGCTTTAAATAACTGATATACAAATACAACAGATTTGATTTATTGGTTGAGTTAACAACCCGTTTGAGGTAAACGAATCAAGCCTTTACACACAAATTCATGATAGTGAAATGCAGCTGCCCAAATAGAAAGAACAAACTGGGCCGCAGTTGTGATAATTTACCGAATGTGATTTATTGAAATTGCATAAGGATTCCCATTGGATCTAATCTCTGCATGCTGCAACGGTTACACTTGTATTGCAGCTATTTATTTGTGTTATTTTATGTCGATTTAGCAATCTTATGTGCGCTTGTATGTGTCGTATTTAATTTAAATCCTACAATGTTGCACAAGCCTTTCTTTAGTAGTTGTGAACTCCAGTTGTGAATCAGAAATAACCTTCTCCATTACAGTGCAATGAGACTGAATGAATTCAAATGGAATGAGTTATGCGGATTGTTTGCCAATTGTTTGAAATGTATGAGTCATGCCGTCATATTCATTCATCACCTCTGTTTTATATGATGCATGTACATGCATAAGTTGTTATTCAATTTTCAAGAGAAGATTGTTCGTATCTGATTGCATATTGTACTACACGGAGAGTAAAATAATGCTCTTTTAGGAAAATAAACTCCTCTTGTTTATGCTGTCAGGAAGGATGACAAGCGAAACACAACATCCTGGCAGGTTTAAAGGATGAGATCAGTGGGAAGAGCATGTACCACTCATGTTCTGGGCTCAATGTCACCATGGACAAAAGAACTCCGTTAGAGGCTCCTACCCATTCAGCAGAGCTTGCCAAGGAAGCCAGCAATATTGCAGAATAAATCATGAGCGTATTTGGACATTCCTCTTCTGCAGTAGCTAATGAACCTATGGAAAATTAATCAATGAGAGTCCAAACAGCTTATAAAAACATCACAATAATTAATCAGTATACCAGAATAAGTCTATAATCCATAATAACTGACCTACAGTGAAAAACTCCATCCTCTTACATCAAAATACAAATTTGTTTAGATCTGTTTTAAACTGTTTTCACTTGTAAACAATGCTTGAGCTGTGCATATTTCTCTCCTGTTTCAGACGGCATTTTCACTGGAGAAAGTAACAATATGGATAGAGGACTCGCATTTCAGCTTTGAACCAACGGTTTGAATTTACATCTTGAAGGATTTGTTTCTTACAAACAAGTAGGTTTTCACTTCACATGATGTTAATTGCTGGACTGAAGAGGTGTGGGCTACTTGTCGATTATTGTGATGTTTGTATCTGCTGTTTGGACTCTCATTCTGACGGCACCCATTCACAGCAGAGGATCCATTGGTGAGCAAGTGATGGAATGCTACATTTCTTCAAATCTGTTCTGATAAAGAGACAAACTCGTTTACATCTTGGATGGCTTGCAATTAAAATTGTTGAGTGAAATATTACTTCCGTTAGCTAAAAGGATTTTATAAAATACTAACGAGATGGAAAGTGCATATTCAATTTTAGGTTAATAAACTATGTTTTGTTTGCAATATTATAATAATAATAATTTGTTACATTTATATAGCGCTTTTCTAGACACTCAAAGCACTTTACATAGTAAGGGGGCTATCTCTATTATGACTAAATATAATAAAAAAATACATGATCTTATATTTTTATTTTTTATTTATATTTTTTTTTCATTTCTGAAGATATAAAGGCATGGCAAAATGGCAGCATCCAACAGTCTCCCACAACCTTATGAAAAAAAGAGACATCTATGAATATGTTATTTTCATACAGGTGTCTTTATTTAGCAGGCATATTTAATTCCTGGAAATCTGCCCATGAAATGGATTACTTTACAATGGGGCACATTTAGTCCTCTAGAGTACAAAGCGAGCGCCAACCACGTGACACAGATGCATTTTTGTTATTTTCTTTTCATGAAAGCAAATTTCCATCCTGTTTGATTTAGGTTAGAAATCATGTGCATCCGTGCTTCTCAAAATAGTAATAATGATAAATGGTTCATTTTTTTATTATCAGCTGAAACAAATTGTCTGGCTTTAATGTAGTATATCATATATCTTTTTTGACATATTCAAAATATATGAATGTCGTTGCATTTAGCAAATAGTGTGTGGGGCCACTGTTGCTCCAAATGAATACATTAAATCAAATAATCAATAAACAGGGATGTTGTTGGTTATTCCTAATTACTTCTGTGTTTATTTGCATGCAGTATGAGCAATAATTTCAAAATAATAAGACTAACAGATCAGCCTAATATTCGATCATATATTCTGAAGACATTACAGTAGTTCAATCATGGCCTATTTGTCCTGTTACCCCTGAAAGGGGCGTTGACAAGGGCAGAATAACTGTCCTGAGCAGGCAGGTGAAGACAAGGCGTTCAGTAGTAATGTTTGTCATCATAAAGTAGGCAATATACGTTATCAGCAGAAATAGACACATTTGAGGTGGGTAAGAGTTACAAATACCTCTTTTCATAAGGAACATTTCGTATGAAATAGTTCTTCTCAATGACATTTATCTAACTTTCCACAGGGTATCATGAGGAAGACCCTTCTACATCAGAATGCATAATGCCTGAAACTGTGAGTTTTCAGATTTCATGATGTCTATAACTGAAATTCCTCTCAGATACAAGTGCTGCATGGACAAGATAGCATGTTTCTGAATAGCAGATGTGTGCATAATACAATTCAATGATATAACATCTACATATAAAGAAAATGCACTGTAAAGAGTTTAATTTTATTGTTTTTACACTATATTTTATATTATTATTATTATTATTATTATTATTTTCAAGTGCAAGTATTAATTGCAAACTATTATTTTAACAATAAAATTCACTCTAAAGAGTTGAACTTTATCGAACATGTTTTACAAATTATTTATTTATTTGGTTATTATTAGTTATTGTTATTATTATTATTATTATTGGCAAGTGTGAGTACGATTTGCAAATTATTATTTTTATAATAAATTACTCTACGTTACTGAACATGTTTTTACAGTTACACTTATATACTGTATGTAGTAATAATAATAATAATTGTTATTGTTTTGTTGTCAAGAAGAGACAATTGAGAAATCAAAGACATCTCAATTTATGATTTCCCCTTTAACTTTAATTCGACATTATGAAAAACACTGTGGGAAATCTTCCTCTAAAACACAAATGATCCCTAGCTATACAACACGAGTATCCAGGTGTGCTGTGTTGTATATGTCTTTGAAAGTGGATCATTTATAATGCATCTCCAGCATTGCTTCAGCGCTGTTGTTTTGTGCTTTGGGTCTGTAGAAGAGACGTGAAGAGAGCTGCTGAGAGGTGTTTCGGCCCCAAGGACCCATGATGTAAACGTGTTCCATGGAGGAGCCATAAATATGTCATCTGTGTGCATGCACAGAAAAATACACCCAGGGCGAGTAATTGCAGCTGTTAGTAAAGGTAATTGTCTCCAGCTTGTTTCTGCTTACTCATCATTTTATCAGATTAGTCTTAGTGAGACAGTGATGCAAATGAAGCCAGTTAACTTCAATATGGAAGATTAAAGTTCATAACGAGCTAGACTCATTCAACAGCATTTGTGCGAGTAACAGACAAATACACTTGACTCTTCTCAATGATGTTGATTTTTTTATGCAATAAGTAACATTAAACATTACAATACACCATGTTTACAGATATAAGTAGCTACAAGACCGAAACATTAAACATGATAACATGAGAATTGTGTTATAGAATATTAGCATAATTTATTTATTGTTTGTTTGTGAAATAAATGTTGCACTCATAATATCTTTGGAAGGCTGCCACATTTAATAAAAAAATCAGCTATGAGAGACAAAATTATTACTTACATAATAATAATAATAATAATACTTTTTGTCTGGTTATTTGAAATGTTAAATTCTAAATTTAATTGCAATTATCTTACTATTAATAAATAATAATAATAATATTTGTATTAGCAAGTTTAAACTGTTACTATAATTGCATAGTAATTATAATAATTATTATTATTTGCAATAGTAGTAGTAGTAGTAGGCTATTATTATTATTATTATCCAAGCTATTTCATGTTTGTTTTATATGGAATATTGTATTGTATTTATAATTTTCATGTACAATTACATTAAAAGCTCAATGAATTCAAATAATTTTTCTTAATTCAATTGTTTTTACATTACTTGTATATTATTATATTATTTATTTATTTTTTTAAGGTTAAACATTGTGCACGTTTCCTCAGTTTGGCCTGATGAAAGGCAATTCTTATCAACAATGTCTTCTCATTCCAGATGAGTTACCAAAGTCGGATTTATCTTCGATGTTTTGTCCTGAATCATTTCTTTTTTCCCTTCTTCTCTTTTTGTACATAAAGGTAATCCCACGATTCCCAGTCAAGCACTCAAGGCTCACTGGAGCGTGTTTATTGGCAAATGCCTGCAAGGACAAGCTCTCTGTGAACCTCTCATTGCATTTTTTAACTTTTAACGCCTCCACCGAAACACACGGCGAACAATATGATAATTCCGTGAGGTTATGTCAGATTGCCACGGGCTTGACCTTCAGGTGAGCAGTCGAGGACACTTATTCCATGTCCTCCGATCTCCTAACCCCTGTCGACACACGTTGTGTTCAGATCATTCCCCGTGATCATGGAGAGAAGTCTCTCATTCAGAGGTCAGCGCAGGACTTTGTGGAGAGAGTTTGAGGAGTCAGAGAGGGAATTTCGTATCATTAAAATGACTGTGCTGACCGGGACCATTCAATTTTATTTTCTAGTAGATTTAAAACAGAATGAAATTAAAAGATATTCAGGAAGCTAAATGCTGTTAAACTCTTTTTGTGTGTCAGAATATATTCTTAAACCACTAAACTTAAACATTTGAATTGAATTAATTGAAGAGTTGTATTTATATGTAGTGTTTGCCTAAGAATATTTAGTATTTCTGCTGTATTATTATAATACAGTAGTATACTATATGTATGCTGTATTTGTTATTTAAAAATAATAAATTACAAAACAATGATCTTTGCTCGTTTGTATAAAAGTGCCTGCATATTTGATGCTGTTAATAGTTAACTACGAGAGACTGAGTATATTCGTTTTTTTTAATTGATACATGCAATGTTTCAGTAGATAATATAATTTAATTTAATATAAATAAATGTTATCTTTTTTTAAGTGAACTAGTGCTATTTTCATATTATTCACATATTATGTTCTGTAAAAAAATATTAATAGTAGCATGTTCTACATACTATATTACTATACTATTTCAGTTTTTCTACTTCAAACGTTTGTGCTTAATTTAATGTTATTTAATGTTAACTTTCGGTTTCTTTGTAATTGTCTTTTTTTAAATGTATTAGTAATTTATTATTGAAAATAGTTTCTACACCAAATTTGTTCAGTGTATTATTTATTAGTATTTAGAATTATCTTTAATTTTTACATTTTTATTTTTAGTTTAGGTTTTAGTCATTTTCTTATACTTTTGCGGTAAGCTATAATTTATTTATAAGCTTTTTAATTCTCTTTAGCTTTGTTTTTAGTTTTTTATGATTTAGTACTTTAGATTAAACTTATTTTATTTCAGTTTTTAAGGTAAGATTTCTAATTTTCAATTTTTTTTAATATATTTATATATATTTTTCAGCTTTATTTCTATTACCAAAACTCAAACTACTACCACTACTACTACTGCTACTGATAGTTCTACAATGGGGTCAATTCAATTAAAAAATGAGCCAACTTAAGACTTCTGAAGGACGTGAGTTCAGCTCATGAGCGTGGTGCAGTGTCTCTGTCGTATCAATCATGTAGTGTGAAGTGCAAGAGTCCCCATATGACTTCTGAGTCACACTAGTTGATTGTGCAGCGGTTTATTCAGGTGTTGTGAAGCAGGCCGTGGACAGCAGTGTGCAGACAGATGAAAACCACAGGATGTAGAGCAGCCACACAGCTCCATCTACCGCAGACTTCTCCATCCCTCCACATCGATGGGCAGAATCTGTTCATGTCTTTGAGGCACACTAGCTTAGCAGCTTGCAGAGCTGAGACCTCCCTGACTCAAAAAACACATTACATCAGTGCTATATTCAGCAGAGGACCGGGGCGTTTCAATAAATAGATAACAACAATTCTCCTCATATATGTGTTATTCAGGTGACATGATGTTCACTCAGAGGAATTACAAATCACAAATAAGATTTTGCAATTGTTTCTTCTAGACAGAATTGAGTTCAATGCAGAACGCAAATTGAGTACTTTTACTTGAATCTCCTTCTTCAAGTGTTTTGATCAACCTCAGCAAGGATTCATGCATTGTAATGATTCTGATTATATATATATATATATATATATATATATATATATAATTTATTAGCTTATACATTGCCTGTTTACTATATTTACAAGAGCTGATGCACTAATGTACAGATTGATTGATCGATTAATCAATCAATAATTTACTCAATCAATCATTCATCTGAAGTACCTCGATCCCAGAACTTTCTAAAAACCCTTAGATTGCATAAAGGATCTCTGAATTGTTCACCCTCCTATACGCCCACTGGGTACAGTAAATAGGAAAGAATGATGCTTACTGACCTTTTGTTTATCTGCCCTTCTTCTGTCTATATTAGGCACAGCTGAGTGGTTATATGGTTATTACTGTACCCCTGAGCTTCTGTAACCCTGCTCTTTTCTGCTGAGGGGAGGCTTTTGGCTGAAGGAGGATGACTGCTTTTCACAGGCAGTGATCGCTCTAGTGCTTTTATACAGCGGTGGGTGTCCAGATACTGATGTGCTGTGCGCGCTACAATCAACGGAAGGGAATAGGTGGGAAAATCAAATATACAATCATACAAGTCTTTGTGAGGAGATGAAGAAGGCTTATTGTTGCACCTATTTGATATTTTATGTATAATAATACAAACAAAATATAAAAATAACTGCAATAGACACAAAATTATACTATAATAGATACATACAAATAAACAACAATAAAACTAATTCAAAATTAGAACTATACGAACTAATTCAAATACTAATAAACTAATATTATCTCAATAATGATAAACTGCAAAACTGAAATTAAAATAAATAAATACTACTGTAGATAGGCATTTAAAAAGTAACTAAACATGACAAACACACAACTAAATCATTACAACTTTAGCTAAAATCTAAATGGAAATGGTAAATATAAAAAAAAAATATTTAAAAATCAGAACAATCAAATAAACTGTAATATTATAGCAATACTAAAATGTAATTTTACACCGTTCTCAACCACTGTACTTTAAAAAGAGAATATATGTGAAAGCCGCTGTTGTGGCCACATTTTTTATAAAAAATACATATGAGGGAAAATAGACAATGCACTTGATATGTCTCATTTATTATTAGCTTAGTGTATGTGTTTGTCCTTATGCGATGAGAAAACAAATATTATAAATAAAAAAGTCATGCAACATTTCCACCAGAAAAGTGTGAATTTACTGATGAATCATGTATTTTGCACAAAAACATTCACACGCAGGTTTTACGCACAAGCTCTTGCATACGCATTCTTAATAAAGAGTGTTTTGGAAATGTTCCTTTTGAGTTACACATGGTAGCCCAAAATAAATGAAAGATCCTCCAGCTCCCCTTTCACATAACAGCAGCTAGGGCTTGAAAGGCTGATGATGTGGGAAACTTTGAGCTCAGACTATTTCAGGACACCGCCATCTACTCTCACCATCCGTTTGGACTCGGAAAAAGGGATCAAAGTGTGACGCTGGTCTCTGGGGAGCTCATCAGGGTGACAAGATGATGCCAGTTTGTTCAAACTATTGTATCACATTGCTTGTAAAATCCTGCCATATCGAATCTCCGGATGCCAAGTCAAAACAGACAGCAAACATCAACATAACAAAATGCAACAGCCTAATATAATCTCCCTAAATATCTGTGCATATTATAATACCAACATAAGCACAGCGTTCCATAGTAAATAGCATGCTGAAGAGGAGAAAATGGGATATAAACGGCATATTTAATGTCAAATTTGCATATGTATGTTGCAAATTTTATACATTATGTATAAATGTATGCATTATGCTTTATACATAACATCTGATACCAGTCATATTTTCTTGGTTGGCTTTACTAATGTCACACTATGAAGCCAAACCAAGAAACATAATGTAAACAGAGTTATTAATAATACACATTGCCAGCAAGCAGGCATTACAACTGTTGGACTATACATTTCAAAAATGGTAACGTACATAATGTGCAATATTACAGTTATTGCATGCAATAACACACACGAAGCTCTGGAGTCTGTTATACAGACAGACACATTTGTTTGTTTATAACTATCTAATGTTCACATTTATTTGATTGAAAATGCAATAAAATGTATATTGTGAATATTATTATAATTTAATATAACTGCTTTGTATTTGAATATATTTGAGAATGTAATTTATTGCTGTGATCAAAGCTGCATTTTCAGCATCATTACTCCAGTCTTCGGTGTCACATGATCCTTCAGAAATCATTCTAATATACTGATTTGACACTCAATTATATATTAAATTATGTTCTGAAATAAGCATATCTGTATTTTAATAAGAGTATTCGGTGCTTGTGAAAATGTGTGTGCACAGTTGCCTTATGACTGTGAACCATTAAAATAACTCTTGAAAAACATGACAGTTAAGGGATCATTATTCATGATGTGAAACTGAAGACTAAAGAGCAGTCGAAAGACGTCCGGGATACAGTGAAATGAATACATAAATTGTGTTCCTGTCGCTGTACCTGTAGTTCAACCGCTAGAGCCTCCAAGGTCACACATACCGATAAAGCATGTATACCTTGATAAAAGTGTCTGCAAAATGAATAACATATCAATAAATTACCAAAATAAAAGGCATCCGTGTCTTCAGATGTCCCGATGGTCAGTGCTGGCTGTGTTATCAGGAAGAGGATGCTGTATCAAACCACCCAGACACTGCCTAGAAAAGGTCATGTCTCCAAACCCTCAGCATGAACGAGGAGGAGACTTGCGAGAGGAGTCACGGAGAGTCACTTTGAAGGAGCTACAGAGTTCAGCGAGAGAGAATGGAGTGAGAGTGCTCCAGTCACGCACATAAAGAGCCCTGCGACACATAACAGCTTGTATTGGAGGGTGGCACAAAAGAAACCATTAATCAAAAAGAGCCATCTGGAGTTGCCATAAACCATAATGGTGACCCAGTTGCAATGAAGGAGATGCTTCTGCTGTCAGATGAGATTGGCGCTATGTTGGAAATGGAATAATAGCATGCTAACTGCATACTGTTACGTACATTCTGAATGTTAATAATAGTGAGTGAAAAAGCAAACATTATGCAACCATTTCAACATTTCATATGCATCTTCAACTTGGCGTATTTTATGGAAAAAAAAAATCCACTCATGAAAGACATTTTACCGATATTAAGATTCTATTATCCAAATGTGTGAGGCACATCTGACAAAGAACACCGATCCAACTTTAAAGTATGATGGTGGTACGTGAGCTTGCATTTCATTTGAGAGAAGCATCTTTAAGAGAAAAATTGAATGGAAATACTGCAAGACAACCTGTGTCATTGCACTGAAGAACTGAAGCTCGGTGACGGTTGCAATGACTGCAAGCACAAGGTCAAATTAACATTGCAATGACTCGATAATAAAAGATGACCTACAATGACCCAGTCAATATATACAATCTGACCCTGTTCTGAAGCCAATCAACAAGGCTGTTCTTTCTGATCGTTGTGTTTCCTGTGCCCATAAATAATATACTAGCAATCTGACATAAGACAAACTTAAACAATAAAGAAAGAAACAAAACAAACACATGATAATAATACTAATAATAATTAGTATTATACAATTTCTTTCATTTTTACTATGTATGAAATCTTGCATTTATCATTTTCATGTAAAACTATATTACTTAATCTCAATTAATTAAATCCATATTTATTGTTTTCGCTTTTTTTACAGTACTTGCATATTTACCTAAACTGTACATTTATGGAAAACAAATCCCCCAAAATTAATTATAAATGATGTATCTAATTAATTAATTTCCCAAGACTTTACAGAATCGACTGGAATTGAGCTCACAAAATATATGACTATTGTTATTTCAATATCATTTTACTATTATATGTATTTATCACAATTGTTCTCAAACTCCTGAGATCCAATTCACTGTATTTTATTATTTGTATGTTTTGTTTTTTTAAGTTGTAATATAACAAATATTAGTGTAGGTTTTAAAAGAAAACACTAGTACAGTCTTTCAAGTTCACAATGTCACGTTTAGTTCAGTGTATTCCTGGATGTTTCTTTGTAATTAAATGTGAAATTGACTAGCAGTTTCTAAACGAAGAAATAGTTTCAACAACAATATGTTTTACTCAATATTTTTTTGGCAAATGATTGGCATCATTTAACATATCACATCCCTTAATCATTTGTTCATTGGTTTCTTTTCAAAGTATTGCCGCACCATTACACAGCACATTCTGTTTAAATAACTTCCTGTTCCTCTTAGAAACTCTTTTTCCTTTTTGTCAGACAGTCACATGATGGATTGCTTAATTAAGGTGAAAGACAATGAGTGAGTACTTTCATTGTGTTTGGCCTCTCTGGATTGAGGGAATCATTGATTGCTCGTTTAAGACAACTTCCTCTGGCCCTTGGGAAATGTCACATATTTCATTTACACGTGTTTGAGCCCTTGTCCCTGTGGAGAACTAGGCATCAGACCCTGTAAACTAGTCTGCAGATTAGCCCTACAGAGACACAGGAAAACGCCTCGATGTGCATCTAGGGCAAGATGGGAGAGACATACTAATGTTTACTTCTACAATAGTTCCAGTGCATAAGGTGAACTGGAAAACTGACCAAGAATGTCTTAAGTATCAAAATTAAGTTTAACATTTTCATAAAATGACAACATTAATACAAAAGACTTTAAAAATATCAAATTAAATATTTGTTTTGCATTGTGACTATTTTTTTTATCAATTTGCATTGCTTTAATGCAAGAAAAATATTATCATACCAGTGATGTGGGAGGAAAAATATATTATAAATAAATATGGAATACAAATATCAAAGTTGACTTCTACAAGCAAACAAATAAATAAATAAATAAATAAAATTGAAGTATTCGTTGTAATGTTTGCACACATTTTAGTGATGTACCTTTAAAAACACATCTTAGTGCAGCATTTGTATTTCAGTATAAAACAAATATTTTAAATTTAGCGTATTATACATAAGTATTCTAAAAAAATATTTTATAGTAAAATAATTACCTTAATTGTCATGAAAATAGTGTAAAAAATGTTCTTAAAATAGGCATTTAAGTATTTTGTATTTATGATTATATTGATAATAGTTATTATTAATGATATTGTACCAGTATTACTAAGTTATTAGTATTATTATTATGTGATAAATGGTCTTTTGTTTGTTAGATTCACTCACCAGAATCCTATATGAATTATTTAACAGTTATAATTCCTGCATGCACACAGCCACCCAAACAAAACTAGGCTTTGTATTTCCCAGGATCTTCACACATATTTCAAAGGTGTGGATGATTGCCGCACGGAATTGGAAAGCAATCTTTTAGGTGTCATGCAGGCCTTGCTGATTGTCATCAACATTTCAGATGAAGCAACTCTGATTACTTTCTCCTTCCAAAAATACAGTATTATATACGATATATGAGAAAATCTGAAATAATTACGCACATATTTCATGTGACGACCCACGGACAAAATCTCTTTAATTTCTCAATGTTTCTTCTTGACTGTAATAAGATTAAAGAGAAAGACAAACTGAGTCTTTAAGGAATAGTTCACCCCAAATGTACATTTGTAGAAAATGTTCTCACCCTCTGGCTATTCAAGAATGAGTTTGTTTCTTCATGGGAACAGATTTGGAGAAATTATGTAGCAATCCATCACTTGCTCAGCAATGGATCCTCTGCAGTGACTGGGTGCCGTCAGAATGAGAGTCCAAACAAAAAGAGTCGGACTTGTAACCCAAAGGTCGCAGGTTCGAGTTTCAGGTCCGGCAGAGATTGTTGGTGGGGGGGAATGTACAGTGCTCTCTTCACCTTCAATACCATGACTGAGGTGAGATGCTTGTGCAAGGCACCGAACCCCCAACTACTCTCCAGGAGCATAAATGCATAAATGCAACAGCATAAATGGCTGCTCACTGCTCCGTGTGTGTGTGTGTGTGTGTGTGTGTGTGTGTGTGTGTGTGTGTGTGTGTGTGTGTGTGTGTGTGTGTGTGTGTGTGTGTGTGTGTGTGTGTGTGTGTGTGTGTGTGTGTGTGTGTGTGTGTGTTCACTACTCACTGCTGAGTGTGTGCAGTTGGATGAGTTAAATGAGCACAAATTCCGAGTATGGGTCACCATACTTGGCGACATGTCAAGTCAAGTCAAGTCACCTTTATTTATATAGCGCCTTTAACAATACAAATTGTAACAAAGCACTGCACAGTATCAAAATAGTCAAGTTGTGTCAATAATGTAAAATGATAGGATTTAACACTCAATTTTCAGCTGAATGCATTTCATTATAGAATTTAGTGATGGCATTGTCCAGCTCAGTTCAGTTTAAATAATATTTGTGCAATCAAGTCGATGATATTGTGGAAATGAAGATTCCCCAACTAAGCAAGCCAGAGGCGACAGCGGCAAGGAACGAAAACTCCATCGGTGACAGAATGGAGAAAAAACCTTGGGAGAAACCAGGCTTAGTCGGGGGGCCAGTTCCCCTCTGGCCAGACAAACCAGTAGTTTGTTCCAACTGCAGCAAAGTCAAAGTGTAAGCAGTCCACTGGTTCCAGTGGTCTTGGATGTCTAGGTGACGAGTTCCTCACTGGAGATCTGTCTCTGGGGCTCATCTATGTGTCCTAGACTCCGCTGACGTCCAGGGCTGTAGAGGTTGTCTTTAGGTGCTGATCCTCCATTTATGGCAGACTTTTGTTAAGTCAGTATAATCGCTGATGGTTGGCTTCCTCTGAGGTCCTCCGAGGGGTTGTCATCATCTCTTCTCAGGTGTTCGGTCATCTCAGATCGTTTAAGGGTTAGATCCAGACTGAAGCTTGTGTAATTCCTACACAGCTTGTGACATGTCACATCCTTTCCTTTACTGTTCCTTTAAAAACATCACAATAAACAATAAAAGTAATTCACAAAGTAACTCCAGTCCATCAGTTAACAGCTTGAAAAGTGAAAAGCTACATGTTTGTGAGAACCAAATCCAACATTAAGACATGTTTAGCGACAAACCATTGCCTCTGGCTCTATCCATAATATTACTTATTAAAAAAAACGAATCTGGTCTGAATAAGGAGAGACATATGCACAGCTCAAACAGTTATAAATAAATATGTGTGTGGATTTTGATGTGAGGAAATAGACATTTTCACTGGAGGAAGCGTTATTATTATGGACTTGTATTGTATTGGCCAGAAGTGATGGTTCAAAGTCTTTAAACACATCTTAAAAATAGATTTTTTCTTACAAACATGCAGCTTTTTTCTGCACAGACATGAATTGCTGGACTGGAGTGGTGTAGATAACTTCTGGATTATGGTGATGTTTGTATCAGTTGTTTGGACTCTCATTCAGACGGCACCCATTCACTGCAGAGGATCCATTGGTGAGCAAGTGATGGAATGCTACATTTATCTCCAAATTTGTTCTGATCTGTTCTGCTCTGAATTAATGGAAAAATGAATGAATGAATGAATGATCTGAATTTAAATGTTTCTCAATATGAAAATGTCTTATCTAAATGTCTAGATTATCCGACCTGCTTTTTCCACTGAGTTATGAATGTGCAACATTTAAGCAACTTCTACTGCCCTCTCCCCTCCCCCCCCCCCTCTGGAGAAAGCAACATTTTGCATAACTTTAATGAAGTGAAATGAATCAATAAGAACACATTTTTAAAGAGATGTTTATTAAAGCTATTTGAATGTTCACACCTTTTCCTCTGTCTCACGCTGGAATAACAGAGATTGGAAACACATGGGTGAATAAGATGAAGGGTGATCAAAGATAAACCCAGATATGCTCTCACCTGAATGAAATATTTATTTGTAACCTCTTAAATTCATATCAAATGTATTTTGTTGTCAGTTCTCCACATGTTCAGCCTATCACTGAAGATGTGTGTTTGAATACCAGCAATAGGAAATGATACAGGCATAAAACTCATGCAAGGTTTATATCTTTCCAAGCACATAGCATATTTAGTCAATGACCTAACTGACAGTTTCTTTTTTAAGGCACCATAATGTTTCTAAAACAAAAGTGAGCTTTAGACAAACAAGTACAATTTAATTTACTACAATATGTATTTCTTGGAGTAATGGTAGAGAGAGAGAGAGAGAGAGAGAGAGAGAGAGAGAGAGAGAGAGAGAGAGAGAGAGAGAGAGAGAGAGAGAGATGCACAAAGAAAACATTTTGATTTTACATTTTATTTTATGACTGCTAAATGGACCACATCATTGTAAATCTACAGGTTTGGGAATTATTATTGTTGTATTTAAACAGACATTTACTAGCACAGTCAACATGGGAATAAAGGTGCATGGAGGACATAATCTGAACTGTGTGTGTCATATTAAAGAAAAAACATTTGGATTTTCATGACATAAAAAAGGACTTCACCCCTCTGTTTATCAGGGAAAAGTGAGCAACCTTGAGGAGCGAAGCATTTCTCACATCTTTCAGTGCTGTATTGGCTGCAATCCTCCTCCAGGGTAGTTCTTTGATGTGAGCCAAGGAGACCGATTTCAATTCATTCCCTCAAGAATCTTGTTTACCTAGACACGGTTCAGAACCCTCTGTGACAGTAACCGGACACCGCACACATCTACATCCTGAAAAACTCATACCCGTGCATGGAAATGGAACACAGAAGCTGAAAAGCCCTGAAATGTGATTAGAGCTCGATCCAAACCCTACTGATCTGCTCTTCCACGATCATCTATTCTCTTTGAGTCCACCCCTGGTCTCCATTCCTCTCTTGTCTTTCTTCTCAGCGCCCCTGTTGTATTTCTCTATCATCTCTAATGATATCCCTCTACATCCTGTCAGCCGATCCCCATGATGCTTTGCTACCGGCTCGGCTGCTACTCTTTATGCTCCGATGTTTGTTCTCTCCTTTGACTGTCAGCATCCCGGATCTTCTCCTGTGTTCCTCACGACGCGTCTCCCCTCTGAGTTATCTTTTTGACAAGTCCTCCCAACGTACGTTTATTTCTTCACTATTATTCCGTCCTGCCACAGAAAGCCGTCGTATTTTGGTGCAGTCAAATGGATGCGAGCTGCTGGGATCGAGATATTCTCTACCCACGGTGACAACGAGAACAAGGTTTATTGTGGGCAAGATTCTGCTTGTTGTCTGTATCTTTAAGAGAGGTTTGTCTTGCTAGTGTCCCACTCATTTAGTCTTTTCTATCTGCATTTCTCGTTATTTCTCGCTCTGGCTTCTCGAGAACGTCTCCCACAACCCATCTGTTCCTCTAGTCCTATAAGTCCTTCATACTGGCAGAGACAAGCCCACACCACCACAAGTCATCCGTCTAAAGTGTATGTGATTCAGCTGTTGAAGTATTGTCATTTGAAGCCACGATTTAGTCATATTGGACAGAATTGATCAAATCCGTCACATGTAAATGTCCTGTGCATCACCCCAGAGGAAATTTCTAGTGCTCTTTCACAGTTCTTGGACATAATGGAGCTACGTTACAAGTGTTGTTTTAACCCTCTAAAGCCCACTGCATGTATCATATTTATTAGGTACAATTCTTTGGCCTCTAAATTATCAACTTAATCAAAACTTTGCTGAAAAATGTGTTGTTCATAATCTTCGGCATGTCTTCTGCCATCTGATTGAGAGTTTCTACTTTTTAGAAAGTGAATTTAGTTTAACTGTACAAATGTCCACCTTCATGATGCAAGATACATGACATCTTTACTGTTTTTTATCAAATAAACATAATAATAACTTTATATGAACACAATGGTGGACTGAAACAAGTCCAAAATGACAAAATTGCCAATACGTTTTAAAATATGAATAAATAAATAACTAAATTATGGTAAAAATGTAAATCAGGCCTCATCTCCCGATCATAAATGCATTATATATTTTTGAAACTACAGAGCTTTGTACACACCATTGCAAATCTACAGGTTTGGGAATTATTATTATTGTATTTAAACAGGCATTGACTAGCACAGTCAACATGGGAATATGGTTATATAGAGGTACATGGAGGTCATAATCTGAACTGTTTGTGGCATATTGTGTCATACTGTTTGTGCTTTGTTCACAAAACTAGGCATTTAATTATCATAAGACATTATTAGGGCATATAGAGTGACAACTGATATTTATATGTATGTTATGATAATTTGTTATACTATTATAAAGTCTTCTTTGCATTAAAAGCTATCAGAATTTAATATTATTTTTGTCCATACAAATAACAGCACCAAACTGTATCAAATTGCTATTTTTTCTCAGTTTGGAGTATTAACCCCATATCATACTATATGTGCCATACCTTGTATATATCACATACAATAATCATAAAACACATATGCAGATGTATTTACTTATTTAGTTAGATTTAAAAAAAATATATATTAATAAAAAATAAAGGAGTACAATTTTTAATGTCAGGCTTTACAAGGTTAAATTATACAAGAACACATAAGAAATTAATGGAAAATAAGGTTTTAAAGGTTTTTAAAAGTTGGACTTTACACAGAATCTCAAAAAGCACAGTGACATGGGAATAAATAAATACATATTTACACAACAATTTCAATAAAACTTCTTCTAAAAATTGAATAAATGTAAATAAAAACACTGGTACTTTAGGCAACTTTCATAACTTTGATAAGACATATTTGGGCTGATATTAAAAACTTGCTGACACTTTTTGGTGTCTTGGCAAACGTGAGCACACTTTGTTGAGATCTCCTCCAAAACAAAGGGTGTCTTTATCTTAACAGATAAATCTTAAAGCGGGAGAAAAAGCCTTGTCCTCCATTTCATCTCATTACTGTCTAGGGGAAATTTAAATATATGTAATTTGAGATTTGTCTTTCTTAAGGGGCATTTCAATGGTACGGCTGGTACCGGGCCATGACAATGACCTTAATCAGGTGCGGGCTTTCTTCAGGTCAAGGTAAATGTGGACATGGGGCACTCAGGCTGTAAACAGGAACTTCTCTGCAGGGTTTCATGAGCAATGCCTTTGATTTTGTCCTTTGATCCGTTTATAAGTGTTCATGCTATCTCATGAATACAGCACGGCCAGGGGACAGAGGCCGTCTGGAATACATAACCACTTAACGACTCACCTTCTCTTTGGCTGATAAACTAGACACACACACACACACACACACACACACACACACACACACACACACACACACACACACACACACACACACACACACACACACACACACACACACACACACACACACACACACACACACACACACACACACACACACACACACACACACACACACACACACACACACACACACACACACACACACACACACACACACACACACACACACACACACACACACACGTCTCTGTCCCTCAGTCTCATTCAGGGCCGCACCATTCACATTTACACAAAAAGCAAATACCTGCATTTGTGTTGGAATGCTGACCCTGGCTAACAAAAATAAGTTCTGGGAAAATGTACTGTAGTTATACTTTATAAGTAACTACATGGGAGCTATTTCTCACTAGAGTATTAGTAGACTATTAGGTTAGGTTTAGTAGAATAAGTTGACATGTAATTGCAAAGTTACTTATAGTCAGTAGAATGTGTTTGGGGACCTTCAAAATAAAGTGTTAGCAGATATTGAACAGACAGTCTACTAATAATCGAGCGACTGTTAGTTTGCATGCACTTTCAAATTGACTTATATGTCAAATGATTCTGTTACAATTTATTCACCATCAAGTTGTTCCAAACCTGTATGAGTTTCTTTCTTCTGTTGAACACAAAAGAAGATATTTTGAAGAATGTTGTTAAACAAACAGTTGCTGGTAGCCAC
This sequence comes from Ptychobarbus kaznakovi, assembly GCA_027422405.1. Taxonomy (NCBI): domain Eukaryota; kingdom Metazoa; phylum Chordata; class Actinopteri; order Cypriniformes; family Cyprinidae; genus Ptychobarbus; species Ptychobarbus kaznakovi. The sequence continues at coordinate 18,562,623 of CM049799.1, read as the reverse complement.
CAGAGCTGGGTAGTAACTGATTACACGTACTCTGGATTACGTAATCAGATTCCAAAAATCAATTACTTGTAATTAGAGTAAGTTACATTTTAAAATACTAGTAATCAGACTACAGTTACATTGTTATGGATTACATGATTACATGTTATTCACACAATAGCAATAGATTATTCATAATTCATTGATTCTGCCTAATTTCTCTTTTTCATCTTTACATTTTTCTCCTGTTCAAGTAGAGCTTTATTGTCATTCCGCTACATGTGTGGACATACAGTGGGACGAGATGTCGTGCCTCACAGGACCACGGTGCTACATAAATACAGACATACAACACAAAGTAAAACAGTATAAACAACTAACCTACTGTCAGCTTTGACTATGTATATGCTATATATAAAAGTGGTTACCTATACATAAACTAAAAAATACAAACTGTACAACTGTGCAGATGACTTCAAATACTGTACATGTACAAAAAGAGAGACATTCAAGCAGCTGGCTGGGGAACAGTGTAAGGTGATGTGTGGTGCATGAGCCAGTAAACATACATATATTACAGTCATATATTGTAATCAGTCTTTTGTGGGATTATGTACACAATGGTGTGTGAAAGTGTCTAGTGCATGTAGAGGCGAGTGTGTTGCTACAGGTGGCTTGTGCAGGCCCGCTCACTTGTGCGTAGCACACTTGAATTGCTCAAAAATAAAAAATAATTCTTGTGATGTGGTAGGGGGGGGTAGTCCATGTTTCAGGATGTAGGGGTTTGTTTGGGGTTTCAGAGAGGGGTGGGGTGAGTTAAGTTCAGGGCTCTCACAGCCTGGGGGAAAAAGCTGTTGAGCAGTCTGGCGGAGTGGGCTCTGATACTCCGGTACCGTCTACCTGAGGGTAGGAGCTGGAAGAGACTGTGGGAGGGGTGGGTGTGGTCCTTCACGATACTTTTTGCTTTGCTGGAGCATCGTGTAAGGAAAATGTCCAGGATGGATGGGAGAGGGGCACCAATGATTTTTGCAGCGGTGTTCACTGTCCGCTGGAGGGTCTTGCGGTCTGCTGCACTGCAGTTCCCGTACCAGACAGTGATGCAGCTGGTCAGCACGCTCTCAATGGTACCCCTGTAGAAGGTGGTGAGGATGGGTGGAGGGAGGCTTGCTCTTTTCAGCCGGCGGAGAAAGTGTAGGCGCTGTTGTGCCTTCTTGGAGACAGACCTGGTGTTGGTGGTCCAGGTGAGGTCCTCTGTGATGTGCTCTGTGATTTTTCCTTTCTAAAATAGCCTACTGATTATATACATATTATATATGTATATATAGTATATACATTCACACAAAGATCAGTCATGAGTCAGGTGGTGACAGCATGTGACCGCTGGATTTACAAAAATAATTTCAGGTTTAAGAAGTGTTTCAACATTGCATCAACTACTGATGAACTCATTCATTTTTATTTGAATTATTACTCTGTAGGTTTTTTTAAAACATGTATTATTAATTATAACTAATTAAAATGCATACATTCACGTTATTTCTTAGTTACATGTAACACAGGCATTCCAAAACTTTGTGTAACCTAAATCTTATTCTCCAAATACATTTGCTTTAAGTAGCCCTGAGATTTTTTAATAAATATTTAAATAATTAAGTATCACATTTGCATGCTCACGGTTTCTTTGAGGTTGATTAATGATCACATGGCATGCAGGTATATAAAAATATTTCATCTTTTATAGTAAGTGTTATTTAAAACAAAGACTATAGAAATGCAAAGCTCCTATACTTATGAATGGGAGAAACTGCAGTGCACAATATGGAGCAATATGGACGTGCTGCCCGGAGGTGTTGTAAATATGGCCGCCGAGTGAAGATAATTTCCTCAAAAATGAGTTTGTTTAAAAAAAACAAAAAAACATTTATTTATTATTTAATTAATTGTCAGCTTTTCATTGAACTCACAACCCCCTGCAGTTCCTTTACGAACCCTAGTTTGGGAAACATTGATGTAATTGAATGTTTAATACACTTCATGTTTTAAATTATAATGAATGGATCAAGTGTTCTTACTCTTTGCATTTTATACATCATCATGGTACAAGATAATGCTATCAATGTGATAAACGATTTAAATCAAAAGTAATCTAATAGTAATCTGATTGTATTACCTAAAATGTGTAATGTAACGGATTACGTTACTGACTACAATATGTGTCATGTAATCCAGAATCAGTAATGGATTACAATTGGTAAGTAATCTACCCAGCTCTGGTAGCCATCGACTTCCATATTATGATTGTTTGGTAAAAGTTGGTGAATTATGGGAACGTTTTATCTTATAATTTTGCAACGTTAAATGTGAAAGTTACCTTTGACTGTTCTCTGAACCATATTAAACAACTATGAATGGAATTTATATTAAATGCAAGATCAACATGAAAAAAGCATCTCTAGGTCATTTGCAAACAAACAAATAAATCAATGTTCTCTGAACATGTTTAGAAGTATAATTTGTATTTATTATTTACATTTTTTTAAATTTAAGAATTAGAAATTATATATATGATTTTTTCTTGGTTACTTCTGAGAAGTTACTTTTGGATGTTCTCTGAACCACCTGAAAGTGGTATTAACATAAAAATAGAAAAAAAAAGTTAGACAAACATCCAATCGTCGAACGTCACCTGACCAAACCTTAAAAACAGGTTTCATCGCTTCTGCTTGGCAGAGAGCATATTAAAAGACATATTAAATATCGGCGATATCTATGGACGTTTAAGGTAACCAGTTTAACTAGCAAGCTGTTTTGTTGTTGATGTTTTATTAATTTTATCAATCCTTATATGTGATGGACATTATTTATGATCATTTTTGTCTCTACTTTGAAGGCATATTGAGTAAAACAGCTCCATATTTAACAATGCATATGCAACATGCTTGAACCGGAAACGGCGATACATGTTTAATAGAATACCTAAGTCTGTTGTGCATTACCCCTAATAAACAGTTTCAGAAAAAAAAAAACATTCCATGAACGACGTACTGCATGAATACTATTTTTGTGCTAACATTTTGAGAATATTGTTGAAGACCAGATCATTTTCATGTTTGTTCATAGCAGACATAACATGACACGGGTCTTCACCTTATTTTCTATGCCTGGTTTGAATTCTTTGTCATCTACGTTGATGTCGCTGACAGATTCTGTGTATAGAAACAAAAGGACAACGAATGAACAATTCGACCAGTCAGTGTGTCTATCTAGCGATCTTCTCCACCAACTCCACGATGTTGCTGTCTCTCGTCTCATCGCTCACTCGCACAACCTCCTCCTCAACAACAGTCTCCAGGGTCGACTCAATAATGAATTACATCTCTCTCCATGCCAGGTATAGCTGAGCACAGGGAAACAAATGTATCGTATTACCCCTCCACCTGTGATCACTGCCAGGCTGCTGAGTAAGGCTTTGTTCAAAGAAAAGAAAGACACAGAGAGAAAAGAGGACACAGAAAGTGGAAAGAAGCCAGTACATGGAGTAAGTCTAAAGAATAATGTACAAGCCCAGCTGTTGAGGTAAAGCCACCATGAAAGGCATTGTTGTGTCTTTTGAAAGATGAGACGCAACAGTCTGAGAAAGTTGTCCTCCAAACTGTGAAAGCGGCTTCTTTTCTGTTTTTCTGAATAGGGCGCTCATGATCAAACGCATGGGAGTGGCTTGAGCAATCTGTTTTCCTCTTTCAGTTTTGCAGGCGGAGGTGACACCGATAGCCCTCTTCAGCAGAAAATATATAGACTGCAACACCTTAGAGATGTTTTCAGCAAGTTTCTCTCTGACTAACTGGGAGCACAGCATTGCATTTTCTTTTTATTGTTCTCCGAAAGAAATGAGTAAAAAAACAACTATGCATGATTTCAGAGCCAGTACTTTATTACTGAACCTTAAGCATTTCATCTCTGTGGAAATTGTTGCGATGTTCTCTCAGAGCATTTCAAGTTCAAGAACCCAAGAGTCAAAATGTTCATTTAGCAGACATTGTTCTCTGGAGTTGAAGGAGTTCAATTTGGAAACCTATAAATCCCATTTTATCTTAGAGCACACATAACTAAAGCCTGTAAATGATTAGATTGATCAAAACTTTGCCTGAAAAAAACACAAAAAAACCTTCTGCTGTCTGATTGATTGTTTATAGATTTTTTTAAATAAAATAACTTTTAAAACATGATCTAAAAACATCTTTCTTCATGCCATGGTTCACATTGGAAGTCTTTATTTTTTATAAAGTAAATTCAATAATAACTTTTAAATTGTTAATAACTATTGAGGGGCAGGCGTGGCTCTAATGGATAAAGCGTTGGACTTGTAACCTGAGGTTGTGGGTTCGAATCTCGGCTCCAGCAGGAATTGTCCACGACTGAGGTGAGACCCTTGAGCAAGGCATCGAACCCCCAACTGCTCCCCGAGCGCCGCAGTGTCGGCTGCCCACTGCTCCAAGTGTGTGTGCATTAGAACATTAGAACATTTGAACATTAGAGCTTCTCCATCATTGGATGCTATTAAATCTAGCTTAAAGACTTATTTTTATTCTTTAGCATTTGAGTGATGTTGTGTATCTACTTTGAATAGTTTAAGTGGTGTTTTATGAAATTACATTTTAATTGTTTTTGAAACTTGTTTTATTTTATGTTGTCTCCTCTACCTTTCTCTTTTAAATTCAGTTATTTTCAATGTAAAGCACTTTGGATCAACTACAGTTGTGTAAAACTTGTGCTCTATAAATACAATTTGCCTTGCCTTGCCTTGCACTTGGATGGGTTAAAAGCAGAGAACACATTTATAATTGTGTAATTCTGTATAATTGTGTATGTGACAAATGAAGCTCATGTGAGCCTAATAATTAATTAATTAATATATATAGTTAGTTAGTTAGCTAGTTATATAGTCATAAATGGACCTTCTAAATGGTTGTCAAAAGCAAAAATGCTACAAAATGCATCATATTTTATGAGAAAGTGTGACATGCGTACACAAAACCGGCACTATTTTTAGTGTGTTGATTCTAAAATTAGTAAGAAACAAATATTGGATCTAATTCAGCAAATATAATGCAGGGTTGGTGTTATCTAACAAGCCAAGTCTGAGAATGATAAACGAGAGGGTGATGCGAATGTTGTTGTAGACTGTGAGCCTAAGCTAACCCTAAAGACTGATTGGTTGAAATTAATGTTGTTTCTGAAACCTGAGACAAAGACATCGACACACAAAAGCAGACAAACTCTGCACTCTGCATGTGACTCTATTCGGGATTAATCAGATGCTGCTGTGTTCACGCACCCGTGAGCTTCATTACCGTCTCGGTGTCAATCCCTGTGCTTTGGTTCACTGAGCCAAAGACCTCTGGTGCTGCTGCATGCAAGGCCACTTTGGTACAGTTCAGAATAGTCTTGTGGCGAATGAGCTATAAATACAATAAAATGCAATAGTGACGTCATTATGCAGGATTTAAATAGGGATTACAGTTTATCTGAATCAAAGTCATCAACCGTGAAATCCTAATTTCCGAACCCCCTTGTCCCTACAGCATAGAATATATTAAATGCTCCTCTCAGGAAAACATATTGTAATCAAAGGTTTACTGTGAATGTGGGTGAAATTCCTGCCTTTAATTATATTTCACTGTGGTTGAGAAACTCACTGGCAGAAATAAAGACATTTATAAATGCATTTTAACCCCCTCATTTCTTAAATATGCTTCAAATTATGATATAATATCTGGTATAATAATAATGAGACATGCTGTGTATATTACTTGTATTCATGTATGTGTGTATATATGTATTTATTTATTTAGCTTGTATTTTGTTATGGGTTTTGTAAGGGAAATTGATGATTGTTGTTTGACAGATTAATATTAAATGTTTTCATACGACTTTTCATCTTCTACTCAAACTGTATAATTATGCAGATTAATTGGGTAGTTTGTACTTCAAATATGATGGTTGATCATACACTGTTTTTAAAATGCATTTTGATTGAACAATTTCTCTCATCTATGATCATATTTATGTTATTTATATTATATATGTATATACTATATGTATATTATTATATTTATACTATATTATACTATATTCATATTATTTATGATGATGGTTATTTAATTTCATTAGTATTATTTGTTTCCTTTATACTTTTATGATTATTCTAGTCTGAATAATCCACTCAGACATAATAATTATCGGCATTGTACTGAATAATCAAAATGCAGTTATTTATGTATTCATTGTTGACAATTTAATATACAAAGAAATATGTTTTTGAAATTATTATTTGGTTTGCAAGTGCATTGAAAAACTGTATTCTTATTGCTTGATGTTCCTTCAAATTTCATCATAATGATCTTGACAAAATTGGAGGCAGTTAAAAAAGAGAGAGATAGAGATTGTTTTGGGATTTATTATTACTCATCATCTCATCAGATTTTCCGTTTGTATGTGTTACTTTGTAATATGTGTGTGTGTGTGTGTGTGTGTGTGTTTGTCTGTGTCTGTGCGTATGTGTGTGTGTGTGTCTGTGCGTGCGTGCGTGCGTGCGTGCGTGCGTGTGTGTTTGTGTCTGTGCATGCGTGCGTGCGTGCGTGTGTGTGTGTCTGTGTCTGTCCGTGTGTGTGTGTGTGTGTGTGTGTGTGCGTGCGTGCATGCGTGTGTGTGCGTGCGTGTGTACAGAAGCCTAAACGTGTATGTGAAAGTGTCTGTCTGCCTGTGTGTCTGTGATTAAGCTATAAGATGGTTACTAAGCAATATATATCACAAAACAACCATGAAAATATCAAAGGGCTCTATGTGCTTTTAATTTTCGTTGAGGTGGGCCAGGCAATGAAGTGTGGCTTGTGATGATAAGACGGAACTGCTTGGTCACATCAATCCGGTTAGGAAAAAGTTATAGGGAAGTTTTAAATATTTTATTTTCGTCCACCAGAATGGCTTGTGCTTTCGGGTCTGGAGCATGCAAAGCCATTTCCTGCTCTGAAAGGATCACTATAGTCATTGATGGGTTTGTGTGTCTCGATACATGTGAGCTGTGGAATTGGAAAGGTTGGGTTTAGAAACAGCTTACGGCTTTTGCAGAAATGCTGTAATTCAGGTTCTCAAACTGTTCGTGCTTGAATCCTCGACTTGAATACGTTTGGATAGAGTAACAGGGATAAGCGTTACACATGCTGGATCATTGGTGCTTGTTTCTGACATTTCATTCTAATTGACCGTAAATAATCAGCTTTTGAGGTATTCCTCTTTGTTTCTTTGATTTGTGCTTGTGTGGAGTAAACAGAGGCATGTAATTCATGGCAGAGAGTCCTTGAGAACTGTTACAATATTCCTAAAAATAAAGCTTGACTGTAAATAATGAAATGCATCACATATGTAATGATATGCAATCTCATTCAAGTATAATAAATGAGGTGAATTGAGGTACATTGATCAACTTTCTGACACATTTCACAAAACCGGTCTTGAATTCACCATGCATAAACACTAAAAGCTATTTAATCTTTATTGTACCTCAAAAAAAACCTGAAATAATATCTAAATAGAGATGAAAACACTAGAAATGCTTTTAACATTCATCAACATCTGTAGATGCACCTCACTGAGACATTTAATTTCATTTAGTGTTTTATTTTCCTTCAATTCTTTTCTTCAATTTTCAAGTTTCAACTTACAAGGTTCATTGTTTGTATTTTAAAACAGTTTTGTTTGTTTTAAAAGTGTTTTTTTTTTTCTCAGATGCTTCATATAGTTAGCCAATTTTTTTCTGTCAAAATATTTTTCATCAAGTTTCAAGCTAATCTCTGATGCATTTGAAACAAAAGGTAAAAGGTTAGGGAGTGACGGACAGACAAACAAAGGTATTTATGTATTTATAAAAAGTAAATAATATTGTTTTGGTTCTTACCAAGATAAGAAAAAGTCTTGCATGTTTACTTTATTTTTTTTTGCTCCAAAAAATATTCTGTTTATATTCGGATCAATTAATTATCACGTTATTAACATTTTGAACCATACGAGTCTTGCAAAGAAACGAACGAATCAATCAATCAAACAATACTTTTTCCTCAACTGCTTTCTTCATCTTCACTTGTTTTGTTGATTGATTGATTCATTCATTTTCTTTCAGATTACAGTGTCATTTTTCAGTTGTATGCATTTGAAAAATGTTCCACTTTTTTCACCAAATTAATGAATGAATGTATGAATGAATGAATGGATGAAGGAAGGAATGTCAATCAATCAATATACAAATAAATAAATACAAAAATATCTCAATGGTTATCTTCACCAAAAGAAAGAAGTGATAAAAACTTCAAAACACAAAGCATATCACATCAAACGTCACCGTTTAATGGTCACACAAAAGGTGATAATGATGAGGGCCGATAACACCTTGTCAGATGTGTTTTGGCTGGCATGTTATTAATGCGAGTTCTTGCTTAATTAATGATTAATCAAGCCACACCGTCTTGCCTCAATTCAGCAGTGTGTGTGCTTCCTGTCGACAATGAATCCCCCCCCCCCCCTGTGATTGGTTGCACAGCGGGAGCTTTAATAAACAACAATTAGATTAAGTTTTTTTTGCCTCAAAAGGACTTCAAAATGTATTTGCTGTCAACTAAGTATGAGGGCTCTTATATTCAAGTGTACACAGAGCTGTCTCCGAGGGCTGCGTATCATCACGATATGTCACATACTTGGCCCTCGAGACGTCCACCAACCAGATGCAGCGATCTAGTATACAAACTCCAATGCATGTACACGCACACACACAGATGTTGTTTTTTATGGTTTACGGGGACTTTCCATAGGCGTAATGGTTTTTATACTGTACAAACCGTATGTGCTATTGCCCTACACCTACCCTACACCTAAACTTAGCCCTCACAGGAGACGGTGCATTTCTATTTTCCCTCAAAAAAACTCACTCTGTATGATTTATAAGCGTTTTAAATTATGGGGACACTGAAAATGTCCTCATAAATCACCTTCTCCTTGTAATACCTATGTCATACCCATGTCATTATACAAATTTGTGTCCTCATAAACATGCCCACACACACACACACACACACACACACACACACACACACACACACACACACACACACACACACACACACACACACACACACACACACACACACACACACACACACACACACACACACACACACACACACACACACACACACACACACACGCTCAAGTTGATGCATGTCAGATTCTAAACTACACTTGCTATGTCAGGTATACATATATCCATACATATAAATACCTGGCTCCCTCAGCGGCATGCTGTCACCCGTGTCTTCCCCCTTCAGCAAATTTAACCCTGTGGTGTCCTTGACTCAACGTGAAAGTTTCAATGACAGTTTTTCCCCCAAACACATCAGTCAACTCGTACTGTGACCAACAGCCTGCCCAGCTACCCAAGTCAGTTCACAGCTTGCCACTTACATATATATTTAAAATACATTATACACATATTCTCAGCCACTCACTGTTATAGTCAAAAGAACAAAAACTATTTGTATTCCTTAAAAAAAAAAAAAACACATACATACATTAATACTAAAAACACAATATATTTTATAATATAAAACAATAAGTTTAATTTTAATATTTAAATAATAAATTATTAAATTAAATTAACCAAACAACAACAACAAATTAGTAACAAAAATATTTTACTAAAATTTAAATGCATCCTAAAAAATATTGTTATTATTAAAATTAATATTAAAATAGTTAAATCTGACTAAACAAATAAACAAACAAACAAAACAAACAAACAAACAGACAGACAGATAAACAAATAAATAAATACATAAATAACTTTAAAATAAAAATAAAACCATAAAAAACATTTTATTTTCTTGAAATAAAATATGCATGACTTGATATAAATATATTAACAAATAAAATAAAATGTACTTCTTGTTCTGTATTAACATATTATATAAAGTGGTATTATATATTAATGAAAAAAAATAATTCAGCTAGTTGCCAAGGCAACATTTATATATTTATTTAGTTTCAGTTTGTATTTACTTGATGTGCTAAAATAACTAAAACGGAAATTAAAAGGAAATATTTCAAATGATTACTAAAAACTATAGTAGCGTTTCAGTTATCCTAAGCAAAGACTGATCCACAACACGGAAACAGTGATTTCCAATGTCAAGACACATTCCCAATCCCTCATATTGTGACAAATTTTCATAAGTCAGACACTTCTCAGTCGATGTCCGTGTTTAATGTTTAATAAACTATAAAGCTCTAAAACAGGTTGCGAACGCCTCTGCTTGTTGACTTTAAACTTCATGTTGTCAAACCAGGGAAGATGAGGTAAACTTGCATCGCACATTTTTGAAGGACATTCTTATGTAAGGCCTCAATCTGCTGTGATGAATCACATCTCGCATGGCTTGCCTTCAAATGTCAGTTTAGACTCTGTTGACAGTCACACACTCGACGGAAGCGCTGAGCACAAACTGAGCAAAGGTCCACTGAGCAAATACAGCTATTAAAGGAACAAGTACCAACTATTTCTGCACACTTGCCTCAGGTAGACATTTAGTTCCCACATATATACAGTATTATTAGCTGTTTTTTCACACTACCCTGCACAGTCCAAAGTGCATATCATAAATACGGGTCAGCGAGGTTTATGTTTTGGCTTATAAAGATTAATCACAAAATGCAATTTAACAAGATTCTCTGCATGAATGCATTTATTTTTTTGTTTTATGGTGAGGTCTCGACTTTCACAGCATGAGAGCAAAGCAAATATATGATCTTAATAAAAACAGCTATCCTTTTGCCAGTTAATTAGTCATGAGCTTTTGACTGCAGCGCTTTATTTATATTTGATACATTTGACTTTTTCACGCTGCTGCTGGACCTGAAATATATTACGTTTACTGTCACTGAAACACGATCTGAAAGTACTCGCAGCATTTGTTAGATAAATCGGTGTGTTTGTTTGCTAAGTGCTGGGGCCAACAGCAGTAATTAGTGGCAAAGACGATCAGGTCAAAAGATCGTCTGTGTTCTTGTGGAATGATGGATTAGATGATGTTTGCTGTTGATTATATTTCCAGCTCAGTGATTTAGGATCATATAGCCGCCATGCTTTTCTCCAGAGAGTTTTTCACTCTATCTGTGTTTAGAGACGTATGTTTTCAATGCTTTTTCCCTCTGAAGTGGCTCTTGAGGCAAACTGAGCCTTGACCTTTAATATATGAAGGTATAGGAATAAACACACATATTGATGTGGTGCAGTTCTTGTTTGTCACATATAAATCGCTAGTTTTAATTACGTGCTATGAAAAAGATTAAAATGAATCATAAATAAGATTGTTTATGTGTATTCTGATTAGCCTAACTACCTATTGATTTACAATTATGCCAAAATGTATAATACAAGCCAATTCATATGAGCATATAGCATATATGAAGGTTGCATTATTTGTATCATTATTAGTAATTTTGATTTATTTCAAACAAGGCTTCAATTTCAGAAACCATATAGCTAAAACATAGAGCATACATTATTTTGTAATGTATTTTCTGATAATTATTATTAATAATATTCTTGACCCATATTATAGTGACAAAAACTTATTGTAAAAAATGTTGCCAGTTGATGTGATAAATGCTGTGATTTACAAGTATAATAATGTTATAGTATATCATAATCACAAAAATAACAAATGATTGTTGAACATGTTCTCTCAATTATTATTCTAAATTATTGTAATTAAAATTACAATTATTTATGATTAAATTTAATTGAACCACTCCAATCATAGGTCCAAATAATAATAATAATTATTATTATTATTATTATTATCAGAATCTGTATAAACACGCTAGTTTCTGGGATGTTCTCCAAGGTATACATTTATTGAAATGAAATGGTTCCATAACTAGACCAAGGAACTCAAGCTGAACGCTTATTGAACATATATATCTTTCTTTTTCTGACAATTCAATATCAGGCCATCAGGTTGTACATTGAAATAAGTTTATATTGTGTGTCATCCAGCCGTCATTAAGTGTGATATTTTGACATTTCTATAAATTTCCTCAAGAGGGGGTGTAAACTTAGTGGTTAATGTCTGAGTTGTTATGCATAAAACTTCATCTTAAAAGTTTGTGCTCGCAGAGAGTCAAATCTGTCAGCCAATGTCCATGTCACAATGTCCAGAGCCCTCTGAACAATAAGACACAGCTGAAACATCTACTATAATATAATGATGTCAAATTACACGGCTAGTGTTTAAAGCAGGTCAGAGTAAAGATGCTTTTAGCTCAGATGGAACTAACGCCAAAACTAACCAGACAAATCTTGAGCGCCTGAATATGACAAGAGCAAATAGCCAAACTCAGATCGGTAATACTGGCCTTTACGTTTTTCCTCACTTTAAAAAAAATGTGAATGACTCTCAGTCCATCTTATTTGGACATATGAACGATGTACCCTTTCCCCATCTCAGAGCAATCTCTCTCTTAAACATCCCAAACAGATGGGATACTCTGACAACAACACACTGATCGAGCAGCTGTGAGACGATGTACACAAGCAAATAATGAATAATCAGAAGCTGAGCTCCAAGTGCCTCACATTAATAGCAAGGTGTTCTAATTAGTTTCCCACTACTGCTCTGGTTCAACCTCCGAGCAACAGTTTTGATGAATGTGACTCCCAGAAGAACCGCTGACAATGATCGGTATGCGAAAATAGTTGGAAATTGTGGAGTAGTTTGCTTTTACATCACAATGTCTCATTTGGCAGATGCTCCTAACACGACTTGCACTGCATTCAAGGTATACAGTAATGTATGCGCTGCAGAGGAATCAAACCTGTGACCTTAGTGTGAATCTGTGATCGCATGGACATTGATAATACACAATCAACACATATTTCTATTGCATCATCCTCGTTGACTGCACACACACACACACACACACACACACACACACACACACACACACACACACACACGCAACACAATGTGCTGTCTAATTAACAAATCAATCAGGTAGTGCAGTACTTTCTGAAAGAATCGGTCAAACCGATTCTTTATTATTAATAATAATATTATATTTAAGGCAAAAACACTATTATTCCCATGCACTTGTCATTGTCACACTTGACACTAGTGAAAAGAAAACATCCAAAATACATTTTAGTATTTATGGTATTGCACTTTATCTATATGTTTCTGTAGATACCAATCATAATACATATTTAAATTCAGTTTACTTAAAAGTTATTTTTTTTTCTTCATTTTTTTTTTTTACACCACACTATGTAGATTTATTTGTATATCCTTAAGGTTTTTTTTCCAGAGGGGGTTGTTTAGATACCGTTGTTCTGATATTTGAGCAGATTTGTCCAAAATATGCTCTGGAAATGTATGCAAATTAGTGCATATTTAATACTAAAGAAGAGATAAAAAGTTTGCCATTCTTACCGTAATCTATCAAATTTGGGAAGTATACTGATATACACGTTTTGACCCTTTTCATCATGTCTTGGCTTAATATTGCATATTTAACTGAATTTAAAGAATGGAATTGAAGGATTAAATTATTGTTTAATATGGTTAAAGTGTTTAACACAGTTTTTAAATCTAGTTGCTGTAGAATATTGCAAGAAAGCGGCTCTACCGTTGTACACTGTGCACTCAGACAAGGGGATACTTTAGAACAATTTTGGCATAAAGTTATTCTTATTTTTTTGTAAAAATGCTCCTTGCTCAGTAGCCTAAGGAAACCGATATGTACCATTAATTTTAAGATCTGTCCCGAAACATACAGAATCACGCTGTAGTGAAAGATGCCTCCAGGACATGATTTGATTTGACCTTTTTGTTAATCTACAGATAGTCCTGCTGTTATTGACAATCACAGGATAAGCAGATTTCATTCAATTGAAATAATACCAAGGATGCTTTAGCTGTGTGACGAACATTCACGCTACAAATGTTAACGTTCCCATTCCCATGCCTGAGCTGCGTTCTCAGAGAATGCTCCTGTGCTTCTTCAGCACGCATTTGATTTCCAGTCATTTCAATCCCTCGGAATTTATCCGCAGAGCGTGCAACACATAAAACTTTAGTGTGATAAAAGTTGAACACATCTAGAGATGAATCGATACCTGCACAGGAATCCTTCAAGCTATTGGCAGTCGACTGGGCACTCTCTGATAATATGCCCTCACCAGCCATCACTTAAACTCATTCAGGCCCCATTATATGTGTCCATTTCTCATTACTGGCAGGCGGCAGGCTGGATGAACTTGCGCTGATCGTTTTTACGAGCCGAATGGAGATTGTTCCCACTGAATGAGGCCTTTGGAAACAATCTAATGCATAATGATGAACATTCTGGGTACGTTGTGGAGTGCATGTTCCCCAGGACCCTTGCGGTGCATCAGATGTCTAATTATTGTTCGAAAGTGACACGCATGTTACGGAAGTTGGTGACAGAATATATTAAGGGATAAGGGAGAAGCGTGTGGCCAGGTGTTGAGTACCTTGATAATGTCCTTGTCTTGGATTCCATATGGCGATGAGGCATCCATACGCATGGAGTTTTATAGGCTGCCGTATCCACGCCACTACTTCTTAGTGCTTGCCTGTCATTGGTTTCATTAGAAAGACGCTCTTCCAGACTTTTGAAGGTAATGACAGAGAAAGATTTCAGACATGCACGACATGTTGTTCTACAAGAATAACTGCTTTATTTTCTTTCCTGATGCTGGTCCTGATCCTGATACTGTATGCAGTGCATTTTCTATTCCTTTAATCTTAGATACAATACTACATTAGCATTTTTTATCACAATATCAAAATTAAGAGTACATAGGAGTGACTGTTAAAAAGTTTATTGTACTTTGTTTTGAGTGTAACTTATTTTTGGATATTGTCATTTTTGTCATGTTCTCAAGGTGCACTGATTGCTACAATGAAAAAACAAATTATTAATTATCAAGGATGTTTCTTCACCCCCCCCCCCCCCCTCCTTTTCACTAATCAAAATGTTACAAGCTATTTAGTGTTATCTGTTTGATGGTGGTCATTTAATTGGCTGTTCCTCTCCCCAATTCACTTTCCATCTTGTTAGTAAAAACCCTCTTGTTAGTTTTAGAAAAGCCACTCAATGACATCATCTTGGAGGGAAAACAGCAGTCGGTATTAATTTGACATAATCTGTGATGTCTGTTGGTATTAGTTGGTTGATGTTCTCAATTTATGAAATAGCAGTTAGTTCTTGATTTGTATCCTTTTTTGTGTCATTGTGAAAATAAAGTCATGATTATTCAAAATTAAATTTGCATTCACATTTATTTTTTTATTTGTTTTTAATATGTGTGACTTTTTCTACCTCAGAGTAAAAAATAGATAGATGAAACATATATACTGCTATCCTACGATAGTAATATATATATATATATAGATATAGATAGATAGATAGATAGATAGATAGATAGATAGATAGATAGATAGATAGATAGATAGATAGATAGATAGATAGATAGATAGATAGATAGATAGATAGATAGATAGATAGATAGATAGATAGATAGATAGATAGATAGATAGATAGATAGATAGATAGATCAATCAATCACAATTGCATTGTTATTCTACACAACTGAAAATGCATTTCATATTTTATATTTATTTCAAATTGCGACTATATACAAATGTTTACATTATATCTAAATGTAATTGTGGTCTTTAATTTTTTTCTGATTGTGATTGTTTGAACTTTTTATTTTGAGGTGAAAACTGACTTCCATATAAACATTTTAAATTACAAAACAAACTTGTTAAAAACAAGTTACATGATTGCAATGTCACTGCACAACTGGAGTAACTGTAAGAAAATTGGATTCATTTCGGCTCAGTCGTCACAGCTTTGGTGCAATTATGCTGCATTAATCATTTTCAAAGCACTAGGTCAAAGTAAATCAATACTCTAATTATTGCAGTCCTGGTGCCCTAGTGTACATCATTTCATATTGCATCCACCTGAATCATATCACCTGGTGTGAAAATAAATCATCTCCACTCTCGTGCTGGTGATAATACCAGGTTTTTATCACATATTGCTTGTTTGCTGCACAATCACTCGCACAATCAGCGGATTTCAGCAGCATCTGCATTCAGCTTGCATGGTGTGAAAGTAAAATGTCACAGTTCTTTCCTGTGGGGCAACTCAGTGCTAAAGTTGCATCATTTCCTTTGTAGAGTTGCGTCTTTGCCAAGAATTGAATTTCTGGCCTTGACCAATCTTGCAATATCTGTGTGACACCTGTGTGCCTTGTACCAACTATGTGGGGCTCCAAACAAAGCTGGCAGATTTCAAACAACATTTTGAGCTGTCTCACTTATCTGATTGTTGAACCATATATTCACCAGCTGCTTTTATTAGAAATATCACTGTGTCCTTGCAAGCACCTCTATTCCTCAAAAATGGTTTCAATAACATATTGCATGTTGGCTTCCATGTAGTTTTCTAATGTCTCGCCACCCAAATTCAGGACAGCACTTTATACAGAAATGCACTGTAACAAATGCACATGTGTATATTTTATGAGTTGTCACAGAAATTACACAAACACATTAGCAAATAAGACGATGTTAAATACAATTTGAAAGTTCTTTGATTTCCTATTAGTTGTAACAGCATTACTATTTTGCTCTTTATAAGATATAAACTGCATATACACAATAATTGTGATGACAAAATCATATCTTACACATGAATACTACATTTTTTAAATTGGTTGGCAAGCTTAGTTAATAAAAACAATAATGATTTGTATTGTGGGCAAGGTCATATGCGATTCAAATTAGACATATTTGGCATATGGTGCATTTTTAAAGACCATAAACATGACGTCCTGGCTAATGTTAATGCATTTCAATATGTTATAAAACTTAACAGAAATTACACAAACACATTAGAAAATTGGGTATGCATAAGATGCTATGCATATACAATTTGCAGTTGACAATCTTTGCTTCCCATCATAATTTGAATGCACTTCTTTGCACTGCAGAAATATTATTTCTCAGTATCTTTGTCATGTTCTGCAGTATATCAATCAATCAATCAATCAATAAACAAATCAATAATATTAATAATAATAATTATAATAATAATGTGCTACATTTATATAGCGCGTTTCTGGGTACTCAAAACGCTTTACATGGAAGGGGGGGATCTCCTCATCCACCACCAGTGTGCAGCATCCACCTGGATGATGTGACGGCAGCCATATTGCATCAGAACGCCCACCACACACCAGCTTACTGGTGGAGAGGAGACAGTGATGAAGCTAATCAGCAGATATGGGGATGATTAGATGGCCATGATGGTCAAAGCCATGGGCGAATTTGGCCAGGATCAATCAATAAATAATAAATAAATAAATCAATCAATCAATCAATCAATCTGCCAGTGGGGTAAGAAAAGTAAACTTCAGTAAAAGGGAAAACAAGTTGTTGTTTTTTATTCCATTGACAGACTTTTAATAATATTTAAATAGTTAATAGTTGGTATTTAAAGTGTAATAATTAAAGTAGCTATCATTTTTACATCATTACTATATACAAAGCAAAGCAAAAAAAAATACAGTTTTACTGTCATCCAGTTATATAGCATGGAAATATGCATCTAAACACTTCACACAATAATTGTAATGGGAGAAAAAAAAACATGAATATTATAGATTTGTTTGGCAATTGTGATCTTGATTCAAGTTTGAATACAATTCAGCTTATTCAAGTTTTTCATATGAGGCCTTTTCATTGAACATAAATATGACATCCATGTTTTGCAAACCTAAATGTTAGAAATGAACGCACGGCTGTTTTCTTGTTAGAAAGCATGTGTAATTGAGTTTAGCATATTGTGCATTTTTGCTTATAAAAAAATAAATAATAATAAATAGGATCCTTTTACAATAGAGGACAATTTTTGATCATAATCACTAGGTGTAGTGGCATAATTGTGTAATTTACTCATAGTTTGCAGGACATTATCCAAAAACCAGTATACCCCACCTACTATGGTGGTGACTGGCATCCCAACTTTTAAATCCAAAGTCTTTAGCACTGTCTGAAGTACATGAGCTGCTTTAAATGATAATTATAGCACATATTATGTATGCATAATGTTGCAGCATGTCACAAGATTTTCTACAGTGACCCAAAGTGGTCAAGTCCACCTCGACACAATGCTCACCCCAGTGGGGCCAACTTCAGCATGCACGCTCTGACAGCCAAGGTCACAGGAACAAACCTGCTCTAACCCGATTGCTTTGCCCGGCCTGATGCGAAGACAGCGATATATGCTTGTCAAGCGGGATTACGGATGCTCACCCATGCAGAAAAGGCAGTTACTCCCAAGTGCACATCTCCAGCTTTGGCAGCACGCTATCAGGCCAGACCATAAATTAATGTATATTACTTGTTGTCACCTTCTTGATTGTGTATGATAGCGTAAATCTAGACTATTTTTGGATGTTGTCATAAAATAAGCATTGGCAAAATTGTTTGAAACTTATAGTACACTTATCCGGCATGCATTACGAGACTTCGTAGAGTGTTAGAGAGAGATGAAGTCAGAGGGGTTGTGCTGTTTAAATTGCTGTGTTTTGTGGAAAAGGTTAGAGCTCTTAACACACCACTCTCAAGACTATATTTGACGTCGGTGCGTGCAATGCATTTTCGGCACGCCGCTGACATTTTTAGAGCACAATTTCAAAGTTCAAAGGAATGAAACTTTTAGTTATGTGCTTTTAATATGTGCTTCTCTGTTGTTTCACAAACCCGCTGTATGCATGCAATTTTTGTGCATTCCTTCCCAAATAAAACTGAGCTTACTGATTGAGAAGCAATTAGCCTCGAAGACCTTACCAAACAACTCAAGAAACATGGCACTGACTAAAGCTTTTCTGCAGCGCCTGAATTGCAGGTATTTTCAAGAGATGGTCAACACTGCGAGTTCATCCATTGTTATCTTGTAGCACTATATTGATTTGTAGCTGGTGGGCTCTATTACTGATAAAGGACGGGGGCGGGTTGAATTGCATTGCAGTGTATAAGGAACCAGACAAATCAAGAAATATTGATGACGACTATATCTTGTAATTAGAGGCATTTATAAGAAGATGGTATGGAGATGCATCTCTGTTTTGATGCTACATACCGGCTCTGTTCCAAAACCTAGTGAGCAAACTTAGTCAGCTGCATAGATGGCAACTTCTAAAGCAGCTTCTTAACTGAAATTCAAACCTCGTAAGTGGCCAGTTTGGAATACTACATAGGTCATATATATATATATATATAATACTTTAGAATAGGGAACACTTATTCACTATTAACTATGAGACTTTTCCCTCAATAAATTCCTAATTTGCTGCTTGTTAATAGTTAGTAAAGTACTTTAGTTGTTAAGTTTTATGTATTGGGTAGGATTATGTATGTAGAATAATGTCATGTAGAATAAGGCATTAATATGTGCTTAATTTGTACTAATAAATGGCTAATATTCTAGTATATATATATATATATATATATATACAGTATATTTTTTTATGCAGTATTGCTTAAGTACATTTTAAAAACTCTAATAAGTCTTGTTTTTAACTGTTTGCTATGCTAAGGTCACAGTACTGTGCATAACTACATAACATAAATAATACACAGTGTTATTTTAGTATTGTTTATTAATTGTTTATGTTTATTCATTTATTAATGCATTACTTTATTATATTTTTAAAATAAACAAATTGTAACTATTTTAACGGAACTGAACACACACTCAATAACTAATACTTATCGGTGAATAGCATCAAAATTCAACATTTAACTAGCTTTGTCCAGTGTCTTGGATGGAATTTCTCAACTGAGCTTGTTACAGTGCATTCGCAGCGCCTTCTCCATGAAGCATGTGATGAAGTTATATTTGCCCAAATATTTGTGATGCTTTAAAATATTTTTATGCAAGAACAGGACAGCATGTTTTATTGCTACAACATGTTATATAATGTGACATTTAATTTATATATGTAGTTTTAAAGGCATACATTTTGCTAAATTGAAACATATTATGCAGTACTTCACATCACAACATTGCAGGAATATTGCCATTATGATTAATACTCGGATGACCTATTGTTTGCCTTCTCAATATGATTTTTTTAAGGATATAACCTATGTAGATAATTATGCAATTATCTTCAGATTTATAAATACTCTTGCGGCAAAGAAGTGTGCATACTATTCACCCCTCCTGCCCACTCAAAACTAAACAAAGCCATTGTTCGTTTGGTTTCTTTCACTCGCTGTCCATATCTATGTTTCTATCTGTCTAATATCCTCTCCCGTCTTCTCCCCTGTATATCTCTTGTTTCTGTCGTAGAAAACACCAGAATATTGATCTGCCTTATTGTTACTTACTGCATACACTATATGAGCTCTCTAGCGTTCGTGTATTGAGTTGCCTGCTGGATGCATTTTACATTCAGTACCGATATCGACTAGTTTACTGCTGCCTTTCTAATCAAGTATATAATAGAGCTAATTATTTATCGTAAAACATCTCAAATCAAGGTCAGCATGACAGTGTGAATTATCCAGAGGTTTAAAATGAGCTTGTAGCTTGTGGATTTTGTTGTGAAGCTCAAAAGTCTTTTAAATAGTTTGACAGCTGTATTGTCCCAATAATTATTTGAACAAATTAATACTGTGGAGTTTTCAGAAGATACTTTGCACCAACATACTGTACAACATTTCCTGCTGAATTTAGATGTTTGAGCAAATACAACCATACAGTGTAACAGTGTTTACCAGTATATAGAGAACAAGTTTTTTTATTTTTCTTGTGTATATATACAGTATATATACATACATATACACACACACAAACAGAGTTCTGGCATGAAACTCTAGAAACTCAATCTGACCTAATGACATCATTATCACATGGCACAGCTGATTGGTTTTCTCCTGTATCAGTAGCCAATGAGCTCACTGCTCAATATTCAAATACCTGGCTTTTGTTTGCTGTAGCAGTTTGGCAGCACACTTCAGAAACCCTCCACCTTCCCCAGCTCCACCTGTATAGCTCTGCTACGAGGTGATTTGTGTATTCATTACATATTGCCTCTCTCTCAAGTACTATGTAAATACATATTCAACATTTTCTATACAGCTGTATACATAGAGTACATTATGCACAAATCTGAACATAAATCTTCTGTTCCAGTTTCATACACATTATTATTGTTAAGCCTCTTTAAATGTTTCTGTTTTCATGTCAGGTATGTATGTATCTATGTATGCGTGTATGTACCAAGAGCTTCTTAAAAACCACAACAAATTCCTTGTGTGTTTGCACACACTTGGCGAATAAAGCTGATTCTGATTTTGATGTATGCTATATGGGGTTATTTATATATGATATATGTACAGCAGCTGTATTTCTTACATGCTCACAGCAGCATGTTGTGGATGTACTGGCAGTGTCAAGTCTCTGTACTTGCTCTGCCGCAGCAGTGTAGCAGATCTATTCCGCCAAGACCAAATACATCAACATTGTCATGTACGTTACCGTGCCAATCCCTCCAAGAGTTGTCCTGACAGAAATGCATTTATTTATTTGTTTTCTCCAGAGTGCAATTTGTTGACATGTGGCTTGAAGAATAAAAACGTAAAGGATTTGTGTCATCATTTACTCATAGTCATCTAAATTAAAATGTTCACAAAAAGTGCTGATAAACAGTATGTTCACACATGAAAGTAGTCTTTTAAAGCCATACGATAGTGTTGTGTGACAAAGATTTCCTCCACTAAGCATTTATCATTTGTAAACATGCACATTGAAAAAAAAAAAAAAAAAATCAGCAGTTGACTTCATTAACATCAAAAAATTCAGATCCTCTTAAATATTTTCATACAATGCTGGCTTGCACTTGTAAGATAGTAAAAGTGCTGATTTGATTGATATTATTAATTGCTATGCTTCTTTATTTAACGACATACCTTCATATACAGTACACATTGGCTGGTGCACGATATTGATGTTGAGGATGCTGAGCCCATTCAACAGCATATTTATCAAATGTCCACTAATAAGTGTTTGCATCTTAATGCTAAAATTCAGTATATGCTTGATCATGACATAGCACGGCCAGCATTTTCTAATTGGGCAGGGGGACTGTTTGCTAATAAACAAATCTGGTGGTACTTTAACAGTTTTGTACTGATTATCGGTAGTTAAAAAACAGATTAATTTCCACTCTATTCATTGAGGATTGTGTTGGGTCTGCAAAATGTGTTTATACATTTGATCTGCTCAGGGGCTATCAGCAGGTTCTATGGACCCCAAGAGCTCAAGAGATCTCTGCCTGGGGTATTTACTTATTCTGCTTATACTGTGGTTACCATGAACCTCGGATATCTTTCAGATGTTATATTATTTAAAGACGTTTGTCAGCTTTTTGTCCATAAAAGGCTCTTGTGAGTAGGATTAATTTCTTACACATCTCAACCAACACATCTGTTGCTAATTCCACAACATATTTTTTGAACAAGCAACGGAGGCTTGAGCCATTGATAGCAGATAAATGCATATACAAATGAAGTTATTAGACAGACAGAAAAGAGAAAGAGAGAGAGATTAACCGTGTGTGAATTACATGTGTTTGTGCGTGTCTCAACAGTGTTTGGCAGATTAATTTAATTTCTACTAATATACACTTTTGGTTATTTTGCTTTTGTAGGCTGTAATGACCTTTGAAATAAATAAATTATTTGGCAAAGTGATGCATGTTTGTCAGCCAATCAGATTTAAGCATTCAACAGCTAATATATTATATTCATAACTACTGAAATATTTTTGTTGAGCCATATAGTAGATGACACTATATACTATATATTTCCTTAATGCATAACAAATACAAATAAAACTGATTGATGGTCACATTTCTTGGGAAATGTGCAGGTATTTAATGATATACACGTTGAAAAGTATACCTCCGAGTTATCCAGTCTACTACAATCAGTTGTTCTCAGTTCCTCTGTTGGTTTATTGATGAGCATTTCTTTCACTATTTTTCTGACACTTCTCTGTAGTATAGAGATTCAATACGGCAATCAAAGGAGGAACTGTGCACATGTCTAGATTAGGACTGGACTCACTGTGCACATGTGCACGTGAACTGACTTCCTAGAGATTCAGGATGTGATACGGCAGCAGTTCAAAGGATTTAGGACTGGACTCACTGTGCACATGTGCACTTTGAGCTGTAGGGTGTGAACTGACTTCCTAGAGATTCAGGATGTGATACGGCAGCAGTTCAAAGGACTGAACCATTGTACCAGCAGAAACTAAGTCTAAGGTGGGGAATAAGAGCCATAGGGATGATCGTGAACCATATTCACATTTCCACATAGCCTTTTATCCTTTAATAATGTGGATTTGCGCATTTGGTGGGGTTTGAAGATTCTGTTGATGCATGTTTCTATTTATGCAGACCTAGCAACGGGTGCTGTAGATACTACCTGATGGCCAAGTGCTTTCCTCCTTGTTTCCTGTGGTATTATAATTTACTATGTAATTAATCTTGTCTGGTCAGAATGACTTCACAAAATAATAAGCTTAAACTTAAAACCTAAGAAATGAATAATGTAATTGTTTTTATGTAAAGGAGTCCACTAAAGGCGAGCGTAGTGATGAACCCAAGTGCAGTTTATTTACAAAGTGTAATCCAAATATCCAAACAGACTCCAAACAAAGACAACTTGACTTGACAAGAGACAGACTTGGCATGGCATGAATGGACTAGACTCACCGACAGCAGGTAACAACATTAATACACGACCCAGAACAAGACAATGACATGGCTACTTATAACAAACAGAGTGGGTCACATGACATGAACAAACCAATGAGAACATGACACAATGAACAAGGGAACCAATAGCAAAGAGACATGAGGGCAAGGGAAGCAAGACACAAACGAGAACCATGACTAAATTCAAAATAAAAGACATGAAAACAAGAACATGGAACAGAACCAAAAACAGACCTTACATTTTAAAGATTTTGTATTCCTTTGTATTGTCACTTTTAACCATTCAATTGATCAAAAGTGACAGTAAAGACTTTCAATCGGGCTTTTAATTTCCCTTACATTGTTACAAAATTGTTCTACTTCAAATAAAATTATTTCATTTGAACCTTCTATTCATCAAAGTATCCAGAAAAAAAAGCATTTATATAAAGTCAAGCTAAACAAAACATGCTCTTCATAATCTCATTGATGTCTCTATCCTCTCATTGGTTTGTTTCACACAGAGTTTAGAAACATCTGGATAACCACATGAGACCGTACTGAATTAGAAAGATGAAAATGATGATTGTGTTCAAATGTGCATATTCATTTAAGCAGATACACAAACCAGACTGTCACTAATTATAAGCAATACATCATATTTTTTTTTACTGTTGTTATGACATTCTTGACATTGATATATGTGTTGAAACACTTTTGATTTTAACATCACTGAATTTAGGCATTATATTAAGGACAATCATAGTATGTATTAATTATAATTAATTCATATTAACTTCACATTACCAGTAAATAAAACATAAGATGAATGAGGACAGAACGTTTCTGACAGTCATCCACACATTTGACTAAACTGGATCTTATTTAACTATTGACAATTTTAGTGGAAAATGAATCGAACATCAGCCCCTATGTTTATCATCCCTTTGTTGACTTAATATGTCATCATACTGCAAAAAGTCAAGCCAACTTACACAAAATTGTATTTATATTTATTGTTTTAAAAAGGTTATTGATGTGCCCCTTGAATAATGCCTAATGTTTTGCTTTTATTTTTCATTGCCTAGTGTTTCACATTTATTTATTTAATATTATTTTTATTTCATTTTTATAATTGGCAAAATGCAGTATTCAGTAATAAAAAAGGTATAATTTAATTCTTACCAAATCATTAGACAAAATAGTCCATAATTATTAGCATATGACTATATCAGAATGGTTTCTTCCTTATGAAGAGTAGTGTTTTTAGCACTTTGAATTCTTCGTATAAACGTATTTTATCTCTTGGAATGCAAGAGTGGCTCCCGACACCCACTTATTAGAAATTGGGAGCCAAGTCCTGTAACGTTGGCCACCTCGTGTTTATTTACATCTTCACGTATTCACTTCTAGCAACATGTTTCCACAATACATAACCTCTTTTGGTGGAACTGTTTTTCACACTTTTCTTTTGCAGTCATTTCTCTGCAGTCGTTCTGGACTCACATTAATATCTGCCGTGCAAAGATGTGACACAATCAAACATAGCAACAAAGGCATGTTCCTCAGCCTCTCAACGGCTTCTGCTAAATTAATCTGTCAACTGCTGCGTTCAGTGAAGACTTGTGATAAGTAAATAACTGCATAAAACAGCACATTTCTATACTTTGAATACCAATCACGGCTATTATGTATAGAACCATCGCTTAATCATTCCTCATATTTTTGTGTTACAGTCTGTCAGAGGCATTTTCTGTAAAAGCTACTGCCTGGTTTTATTCTCAAAGTTTGGATTTAACTTTCCACATGCACTGAATGCCGTAATCATGAGTAAATGCAACCTTTCACATAATGCACATAGTGTCAAAGTGAAATATAATTAGAATGTATTATCATATGTTTGCACAGATACTGTAACATACATTCCTAGCAATAACAACATACAAAAAATGTGTTTCTTTATGGGAAGAGATTTTCAGAAACCCAAAAAGCTGATAAAAACATCACAATAATCCACAACACTCCATTAAATAAATGAAAAGAAGCTGTTTTGTGTAAGAAACAAATCCTCCGTTAAGATGTGTTTAACTTGAACTGTTCCTTTAACAGCAACCAACATGTAAGCATTTTATGGTATATATATATATATGCACCTTTAGAAACTGTGAATGATTAGGACAACTTTTACTGTAGGTTCATAGAATATTTAATTAATAGGTTGATTTTATTGTATTCATTTAATGAGATTATTTATATCCAATGCTAGCACATTTACACATCTTCACATTTAACGCATTTGCATCTGATAACAATTTAATTCTGTCCATTTCATAAAGCTATTAAATGCATTTGTATTTTATGTTTTCGCTTATAATCAAATGTATAGGAATGTACTTTTAAACATCAAGCATCTACTTTTCGTTATTCTATAATTTAATTTCATTGGTGATAATGTGGTGACTGCAGACTGGTGTTGTTAATTGTCAAACCTTTTTTAGCAGCCTGTGAATGGACCTCAGATTGGGCTAACCTGTGAACCGCAGAGTTAATGATGTCTTTTATTACTATTGTGCTCTTGAGAAAAGCACTTGTCCCTTATCCTTCAAGTTTCACAATGACTCGGTGGACGAAACTGCAGAATGGACTTTAATTTTGAAGTTCCAAATGTAGCAGCACATGAGAAATACAATAGATTGATTGCCAGTTATTTTGATATAACAGCTTAAAAGAAGTCCGGCAATTACCACTTTTTTTAAAATGCGAGTTTTCAAAGCACTATGAGGCAACAGACCGAGTTCCAAGAGGCCAAACAGCAGGAGTCTGAATTGCAGGTGCATTGGTCATGGAAATGAGACATTATATGTCAACCTGAAGGCTGAAGTAAATGGCAAAGCTGGCATCAGGAATTTACTTTTGTCCAAGGCCGAACCAGTCAAAACTGGTGCACCCAACCGTAGCTGCCAGAATATAAAGGTTTGGAAAGATCCAGAGAAAAACAAAACAAATCAACTGCATATTGTCATAAAAATAACCCAAATATATTCATTGCACTTACAGCATTCTTCTGTAGTGAGAGAGAATGTAATCCTGTATAATTCAACAAATCAGAAGACGACTTTGAAACCGATGTTTAGCCATCGTTCCTCGGGCGTGACGTTTGAGGCTGAGACTATATAAGCACCAACAGCAGTGTAAACAACAGACCAGTGAGATATCATTGAGCATGATGTGCTTTAGTGTACTGACTGTTCATCCTTTCATCCTAGTGTACTGACATGGTACATCCTTTTATGAGAAGTTTCGTCTCATAATTCAAGTCATTTCAAGCTGCTAAAGTCATCAAAGCAGAGATTGAGTATAAATGAATCACTTCAATAATGCACTTCAAGACAATCACTGCTGGACTCGGAAGGGTCTGCTGTGAAGCAATGCTGCCGTTATTATGGAGGATCCACAGGTTTATTTGAGAAGTGTTGTGGAGAGATTTAAGGATAGTATTTTTCCTAAACTCCTAAACTCAAACTCATAACATCAACATGACTCCATTTAATAATCACTTAATAATCAGTAAGATATTCATTATTCTCTACCATTCGTATTGCTGCTATGTATATACACTGTACAACCTGTTTGCACATTCCTGCTTATATTATTATTCATAAAGTCTACAGTATACTGTCCTGCACATTTAATTGTATTGCACATTTTATTTTATATTTTATTCTTTTTTTTTATTTTTATTTTTTTACTTATATTTATTTAAATTATCTTGTGTTTGTATTTCATATAATTGCACTGTCCATGGAGCGGACCTGACATTTCACAGCTGGTTATATTCTGTATAATTGTGTATATAACTGATACAAATATTATTGTATATAAAATGTTGATTGTTTTTTTTTTCAATTTAGATTACATTGGCCCTATTTTACACAAATAACTTCATTACACAAATAACTTCATTTGTGATTTTCTTAGGAAATATCAAACTGAATATTTTAATTTTCAACTTGGATATTCAATTAGTCATACTGTACAATGTGATGTCTAAATTTACAATCATTATTTTTGGCATTAAGTACTATTTGTAATCCTTTATTTAGACACAACTGTAAAGAACTTCAACAACAGCCTTTTTGGTTGCATGTTCATTATATCGGTTGATATTGAACAGTTGCATGCTCCCATTTCACACATAATAAACACATAATAAAGCTAATGCTGTGGTGCATAATATTTACAATGACTGAATTTGGCTTCTTTTTTATTTATTTAAAATAGTGAAGAATTTTGATATCAGACATTTACATTTACTTTTAGTTATTTAGCATATGCTTTTATCCAAAGCGACTTACAAATTATGACATTTATCAGTTAAAACATGCAGATATGTATTAGCTTATCAGCATTGGCCATATTTTTTTTGCATCTAAAACCGAAATGTGCAGTGCTTTTCCTCTAATTGAAGTTGCGTCACACTAACCAGTTTGTAGCTCTGATGCCTTTTAACATAATTTTAAGCTAGCAACATAATTTTCTCACACTTAATTGTGCAATAGGTTTCACAGTTATATGTATGCATTTGGCATGCACTTCTATCCACTGCATTGAAAGTACTGTATACATTCAACCAGTTCATGCTTTCCCTGGGAATCGAACCCATTACATTATTCCTGAAAGTTTACAAATCATGAAAGACCATCCCTAGGTCACCCCAGTTGGCGATTTTTGCCTCGCCACTGTCGTCATGAAACGAAATACAGTCTGACGTGTCATTTTTCACCCATATCTTAAATCAGGTTTATGCCTAGAGAAATCTAAATAATGCTAAGACAAAAAAATATGTGTTTTCCAGTGGATAAACATAATGACGTGCGCAGTCAAATACTCTGCAAGTCAAATGTCTCGCGTTGCTTCCCTAGTCACCATCTGAACATCACCGAAGTATTATGTGTAATTCTGGAGCCTAGAGTGCAAAGTAGATTGCATCCCCCTTCATCCTTCAAAGAACTGGAGACTTTTCTTCTTGAAGAATGGCGCAATATTCCACAACCACACACACACTTCTGCACTCTTATGGCAGCACTCCAGGACTGAAGCTGTTCCAATTGTGCAGTGTGTGTGTGTGTGTGTGTGTGTGTGTGTGTGTGTGTGTGTGTGTGTGTGTGTGTGTGCATGTGTGGCCATATATATGGCGTCCTTAATGAGGACTGACAGTGTTTCATGTTGACTTTGTTTTCCCATTCAATATTTACAGGAGATTGCTGAAAAAGAGGAACTCCATGAAAGCTCATAACAAACAAAAGGACAACATATTCAGGGCCCATTTCGGAAATGAATGCATCCATGTCCACGGAGACCATAAATCCTTCGCAACTCGAAGTCCTTGTGTCAAGACCGAGATTCAATCTGAGAATGTGATGTGGGAAAGCGCACCAGATGGAGAGTGCTCGTGTGGTTCCTGATTAGTTCCACATAATTGATCATTGGTTTCAGAGGGACTTATCACCACACAGACGCCCATGTCATCTGTACTGGAGGCGAATGGTGTTTGTCATGCAAGCCAGTGCAGAGCTGAGATAAAGAAAATTCTGTCCTATGAATAGTGGATGCTTCAGCACAAGGTTTATAGCTATATTGAATTTTTCACAGCGACTCGGGCATTAAAATATGCCCTGTTGAGCTCGGTTAAACTAGATGCACGAGATTGGGAGTCTGTGTCAACGGTAAGTATTTGTCAGGCTGGTGGAGCCCAATTTTCTGCTATAGGCAAGGCTGCTTATTCCACCGAGTCGCTGACAGCTCACTGCAGGGTCAAAAGCTAATGTTCTCCCTTTAACAAGTGGATTTAAGTAGGAAACTTTTTACAAATGTAGAGTAAAACTTCTCCTTCCACTTTGCAGAACAGCCGTGCTCTAGTTCAGGTGAGCTGCAGCGTATAGGTGAGGCGAGTTTTGAATAGTATGATTACATTAAATATTGAATCATTCAACCAAAACTGAGACTTGTTATATTTGTAGCACGTTTGAAGATCTCTGTGCAGTACTTTTTCATGCAGTGAAAAACAATAACAAACTATTTAATATGAGCCAATTGCTATATTCCAGTACGGTCAGACCAATATTATGTTGATTGAAACTCGTAAATTTAATGGTTTGACATCATTTACAGTGCTTTGAGAATGTGTTCATACCCCTTCATTTTGTTCACGTTTTGTTATGTTGCTGCTTTATGTTTATGCTTTAAATTACTTGTTCCCCCCACATCAATCTACACTCCATACACCATATTGACAAAGCAAAAACTGAATTGTCACAACTTCGTAACTGTATTAAAAATAAAAAACTCAAATAAGTACATTGCATAAGGAACTACCTTTACAGCCTCAAGTCTTTTTTGTTTGATGCGACAAGCTTTGCTCTTCAACTTTTCGGCAGTTATCTGCCATTTATCTCCTCCCCTCTCAAGCTCTTTCAGGTTGGATGGGGGCAGACGCACATTTTCAGGTTTCTCTAGACATATTTGATTGGGTTCAAATCCAGGCTGTGGCTGGGCCACTCAAAGACATTCACAGCGTTGTGTAAGCCACTCTTGCTGTGTGCGGAGGGTCACTGTCCTGTTGGAAGGTAAACACTCTGCCCAGTCTGAGGTTCTGAATGCTCTGGACTGGGTTTTCATTAAGGCTATCTCAATATTTTGGTGCATTGAGCTTTTCTTCTATTCTGAGTCCCTCAGTCCCTGCTGTTGAAAAACAGCCCCACAGCATGAGGCTGCTACCAGAACACTTTACTTTTGGGATGGTACTCTGCAGGTGATGAGCAGAGCTGGTTCCCTTCAAACATGATGCTTAGAATTGAGGTTCATCAGAACAGAGAATCTCGTTTCTCAGAATCTGAACATCCTTTAGGTGCTTTTTTGTAAATTCCAGGTGTGTTTTCATGCATCTTCACTGAGGAGATGATTGAGTTTGGCCACACCAGCATAAAGCTCAGATCGGTGGAGTGTTGCAGTGATGTTTGTCCTTCTGTAGATTTATCCTATCTCCACATATGATCATGGAGCTCAACTAGAGTGACCATCAGGTTCTTCGTCACCACTCTAATCAAAGCCCTTCTCCATCAATTGCTCAGTTTGGCCAGGAGGACTGCTCTAAGAAGTGTCCTGCTTGTTTCAAATGTCTTCCATTAAGGGTAACAGAGACTACATGCTTCTGTTACCCTTCAATGAAGCAGGATTTTTTTTTCTGAACGCTTCCCCAGATGTGTGGCTTGATGCAAACCTGTTTCTGAGCTCTACAGACTGTTATTTTGACCCCAGGGCTTGGCTTTTGCTCTGATATGCATTATCAGCTGTTGGAACTTTTATTAAGATGTCTGTGCCTTTCCAAATCATACCCATTCAATTGAATTTGCCACAGGTTACCTTCACTCAAAGTCTAGTAACACCTCCAAGCAATATGAATGCTCCTGAGCTAAATTCCAACTGTCCCAGATAAGGGTATGAGTATTTATGCAATGGAATAATTCAAGGCTTTATTTTGAATAAATTTGCTAAGATGTTAACAAGTTTTTTTTTTTTGCTTTACCATTATAGTGTATGGAGTGTAGATCGATGTGGACAACATTTATTTAAAGCAGTTTAACATAAGGCAGCAACATAAAACATGAATAAATAAGGGTATTGATGGCAAAAACTGAGAGACTTAGGAGGAGCTTCTTCCCTCAGGCCATCAAGCTCCTAAACTCAAACTCAGTCTCATAAACATCAACATGACTCCATTTAATAATCACTTAATAATCAGTAAGATA
This sequence comes from Ptychobarbus kaznakovi, assembly GCA_027422405.1. Lineage (NCBI taxonomy): Eukaryota > Metazoa > Chordata > Actinopteri > Cypriniformes > Cyprinidae > Ptychobarbus > Ptychobarbus kaznakovi. The sequence continues at coordinate 18,530,919 of CM049799.1, read as the reverse complement.
TTAATTATTCTCTTTCATATTCATTATTATCTTCCATTCGTATTGCTGCTGTGTAAATACCTTTTACAACCTGTTTGCACAAATACATTTTTGCTTATATTATTATTTATTATTGCAATGGTCCTGTAATTTTTTTTTGCTATACTGCATATAATTCTGTTGCATTGCACATTCCTGCTTATACTTATGGAATATTTATTAAATCTCCGCAAGGCACTGTATTCAAATGTACTATATTTTTTATGTTATGATTTATTTGTCCATTTTGCAGCTTGACATGATCCCAAATTAACAATATATGTTTGGAGACCGTTTTACTAACGTTCCCATTAAGTTATCAACTTTTCTGAATATTCTCTGTATGTAAAAGAAAAATAGTATTACTTTTAAATATAAAAAAAGATTGGTTATGCAAATGAACAGATCATTCTATGTTATAATTTTGCAAACATTATGGCAGTGACACTTCTGACTCTTCTGGTGGGAAGATGTGTGTAACTTGCATAACACCGACCAATGTTTTGGCAGAGTAACTTTAATTCTCGTTGCATATTGTTGCCGCTGCAGCCATGTCGTGGAGATGCTGTGTGCTTCCAAATATGGTAAGGGGCGTAACATTTCTGTCACATGATTGAGGTATTCGGCCAAGCACAACGCACTGGGTAGCTGGCCAATCAGAGCACACCACACTTTTCAGAATGATGACCTTTGTTCAAATCAACGTGTTTCAGAAAAGGCGGGGCAGAGAGGAGCAACAATTATGTACAGTATGTGGAAAATGTGTTTTTTCAACCTTAAACTGCATAAACATTGTATTACACCAAATACACAAAATAATGTTATTTTTTAGCATCGTCATATGACCCCTTAAAAAATAAAAAACATTACTTTGAACTAACATCCTGTTGTTGTCTGAACTGAAATAATGTTTGATAACTTTGAGAGAACCTTGCCAGAACATTATCTAATATTCTGAAAATGTTCCCTGTTATTTGGGTCACTATGAATTGTCACTGTATGCAAATGAGGTGTGTGGAGATTCTCAATATACTTTTGTTTTGTGTTCCACAGATAAAATAATAGTTAACAGGTTTGAACTGATGATAGTTAAATAAAAACATAACTGGAATGGAATTTTGAGTGTACTGTTTCTTTAAGAGACTCAAACAGAATGTCAACATGGCACAGTATCAATAATGTATCAAAGTTTTAAATCAAATATACAATTGAGCAAAGGGTCAATAATGAATACAACCGTTGCAGTTTTTCATAATTACAGAACCCAAATAACAGCAGTTTCCAGGGCTAATAAATCTTTAAACAGTACTGAGAGCTGTTTAATTCAGACTGTACGCACACATGAGATACCTTTAAATCGTGATTTTAACAAAAACTACAAATGGCCAGCTTCCTTTCCCCTTTACTCACATCACTATTACTGTTATTTCTCTGATTGAGTAAATTTAGGTGGCTTCAGTGTTGGGAAAGTTACTTTTTAAAAGTAATGCATTACAATATTGCGTTATCCTAAAAAAGTAACTAATTAACGTTACTTAGTTACTTTTATGAAAGAATGCGTTATACTGTTGTGTTACTTTCGCGTTATTTTTTTAATGAGCAGGCTTGATTGTTTGTAAAAGCCCTTTCACATAAGTTAATGAATAAACCTCAGACTGAAGGAAGAGTAAATCACATATGTACAGAAAATCAGGAGATAAGGTTCAACACTCTTTCACAATAAAAAAAAAGTTAGTTATCAGCAATAAAAAACAATGTTAGTTTATCTAAAGTCATTTTTGCTTATTAGTATGGTTGAACTGGATTATCAAAGGTCAGCAGCAAAGACATTAGTTAATAAAACGGGATTAGATACATTTGTGTTGTTTAACAGATTCCATTATTGCAGGTTTGCGTCATATTCTGAGATTGCATTTCACTATTTGAATTAATTTTGGTGAATACTGAATCTGTTTTTTGTGAGTGGGATGATTAATGCACGTTCATATTTAGTCTAGAACTACAGTAAAATCATATTCACACAGCGCACTGTCAGTCAATAAAAGGGAGAAAAAGTAACTCAGATATTTTCTTGTAAATGAAAAAGTAATTTGTTACTTTACTTGTTACTTGAAAAAAGTAATATTATTATGTAACTCGCGTTACTTGTAATGCGTTACCCCCAACACTGGGTGGCTTGTAAAAGAGTCTCGAATAATGTACTATGACAAAGTATTGATCATGACAGAAATAGGCTAAGGTCTATATGTCTCTGCAGCGGAGGCAGTGTTGGCCATGGGACGAGCTGTCAACAGATTCCATCACTCAAGTGTCAGTTTGACAGTGTTCTGGCATTGTGATCTAACACAGATCAGATGGCTTTAATGAATATGACATGTAGAAACACACTGCTACAAAACAGGGGATCATTTTTTGACATTCGGATGATGCATGCTGTACTGTTGAGGTACTGCAAATGGGGTTTCTCAACTATTGTGTAGTACAAATCTCCCAATAGTCTCCTTAAAAAAGTAGAGATGCCTAAAATAAAATAAAATAACACATTTCACTGTTATGTTTGTATTATTTTGTACTATTATAGTATTTAATAATATTTTCAGTTTGTTTGTTTTAATTTTAGTTTGTTTTAGTCATTGTTTTATGTGATTGTGTCCATTGTATTGCTTATTTCACTTACTTTTATATACCTATGCAAATACCCAATTAACTTTACTCTAAAGAGTCTCATTAATTACAAATACATGAATTTGTTTATTCTTATTTTTTCATTTACCAGTACCATTTCCATTACCAGTATACCCAACTAAATCCACGAGTAAAGTAATTTCTTATGCGTAACATGTTATGCATGACAGTGAAATTCACTTGGATATGGCTTTGTTGAATAATTCACTGTTATATCCATCCTCAGATGAATGTGGACAGTTCTAACCGTACAGACAAAGCTGTCGATAACTTCAGGAAGAAGGATGACATGTTGACCGTTGGGCGTCTCACAAGCACAGGAAAATTGCACCACGATAATTGGGCGAGGTAGTCAGTTTAATTGCTCATGACAAATCACGATCAGCCACAGTTCACAAAACCCACTTCAAGTTGATTATCAGATCATACAGTATGTGAGACGCTGACCAATCAAACACTTCAGAAAATGCCCTGCAGATCCATATTTGGTGATGAAATGGGATTTGAATATGAAATGAGATTCCTCAGTCATTTCCATGCTGACTTTATATTGCTTCCATCAACAAAAAAATCTGAATTGAAAGCTTGCCGCAGTCTTTTGGCGTTAACATAGTACTGTTAGGATTTTCTAAAGATGCACAGTGAAGAATTAGCATTGAAAAGGCTTGGACACAGTTATTTTTGCACCTGACCTTATTGAATATGCATTTGTAGGAGTTAACCTTTTAGACTTAAAATGTATGGGAGGTGAGTATTAAAATGAATCATGCAACATGATTTACTAGCATTTGCGCTCGTCAAGTTACTGCTATTTGCACCATTATTTAACTCCCCAAAAAAGCATGTCTTAAAGCATGCATTCATTTGTGCTGCTCTTGATAGATTGCGCTGGTCATTATGGAAAGTATCTACCTGTATCTTTGTTCTTTAATGTGCTTATTGATAGTAAATCCCGCCGATTTTTTCCCTCCCATCAGCACTTTTATGGAATTGCGCTATAATGATAATTTGCCCTGTTTAGTAAATCTGTCCCACAAAGGGGAAAATTAAGAGTAAAACAAACTTTCTGGAGGTCTTTCAGGGAAGTAGGAGGAGAAACCCAGCAATATCAAATTGGCCAGATTCCTAAATAAATAAATAATAAATAAGGCATCCATTAAATACAGCTAAAATCATGGTGCGTTTGGCAGACAGGATGGTGTAAGATGTATTTTGAGGGCTTCTCATGTTTTGCTCTCATGAGAATGTCCCTTTTGTTAATGCTTTTGTTTGTTGTCTGTCATTGTGACGCATTACCAGCATTGAAAATAGATTCAGCGCGTTCTCTGATGCAGCGTAAACTTGTGTGGGGGTGTCCTAAATATCCAACACAGTGTAAACATATGTTAGTGTGGAACTGCTGGCTGGGACAGCGGGAATTTCAGCTTCATCAGAGTGCTTTTGCCACGGGATGACTCATCGTTTTAATGGGATATTTCAGGGATAGCTGTTGATGTCCTTTTGTGCATGAAACACTGAGTGCATTCCTAGGTTTCTCTTGTTCTTTGGTTCATGTTTGTATTCTCATTCAGAATCTAAAGAGAGAAAAAGCCTCCATTAATTCTGCATCACTGCAATGAACAGTTAATCTCACTTCAACATGTTCAACCTACACAATATGCATTGAGTTCATATATTTATACTGAAATACAGATTAATATTTAATGCTTATAACAAAACATTCTGTTGACTCCTGTTGTTACGGTAAATGGCTCTCAGAAAATCTGAGAGCATCAGATGGCATGATGTGCCATTTGCTCAGATACATACAGCACAGCCTTTATATATAATGCATCAGTAATGCAGCATTCATATGGTGTATACATGTGTATTGGGTTAGACTTTATTTTGATAGTCCACTTTAGACATTCTACTAACTATAAGTAACTTTTTAACAACGTAAACTAATTCTCCTTAATTTGCAACTACATGTCTGCTAACTTTAAGAGTAGACTGATAGGGTATGTTAAGGGTTAGTAGAATAAGTTAATATATACTTACAAAGTTTCTCATAGTCAGTATGTTCTATGTTGTGGACCCTATAAAGTGTTAGAAGATATTAAGCAGACAGTCTACTAATACTCTAATGACTGCTAGTTGACATGTAGATGCAAAGTTACTTACTGTTAGTAGAATGTCTAAAGTGGACTATCAAAATAAAGTGTTACCATGTATTGTGTTGAATTAAAGTCAACATGAAATCAAAATTTGTATTTACTAGTCTATTAACTTTCTTAATGCATGTTTCTGGTCTTGGGCTTACTGTGCATGATTCACAAGTACATTGTTATTACAAAAAAAAAAAAAAAAAATATATATATATATATATATATAATATTCCAAATTTGTCTTATATGTTTTATCTTACATCACTAACAAAGAACAAACTACCACATGTGAATCACAGTGTCCTTTCAGACCAGCAAATGTAGAAACAATGATGGCCATTAAATTATACGTGTTAGTTTAAAAAGACAGCATAGATTACATTTAAGCTCATTACTGCAATGGCTGGATACAACTATGCAAACTCTAGAAAAGTCAAGCCTTTTTAGTGTTGAGAAAAAATCGAGCATTTACAAAATGCATCAATATATGTCAAACTATTTATGTCAAAAGTAAGCAAACGGCTAGAATATATATAAATGTGCTTGTTTTTTACATTTTGCAGGTGGCAATATTTTTTTTTTTAGAATAAATAATCTTTCCAAGCAGATGCTTTCCTCATAAATAAAATGAGTTTGATGAAGTTGATCTTGTTAGATGCAGAATAATTTAATACATAAATGACAAATCTGTTCATCTGTGAACACATAAGCAGACCCAGCCATTTAACCACTGTTCTTTGAAAAGTGTATTTATTTTTCTGTTTCTAAATATTTGTTAAAGCTAATGCCTGCACTTAAACTGTCAGAGGTCTAAATATTCATTTAGAATATTTGTTCATTTATTTAGTCATTTCAAGCCTTTAATTGATTCTAAATTGAATTCAAATTGGTGCTGAGGGATTTGGGTGAATAGTAAGTTTTATATTGATGCTTTTGTAAATGCTAAACGCTAAAAAGGCTTGACTTCAACACATTATCTAGCGTTTGCATAGCTGCATCCGGCCATCGCAGTAATGAGCTAAAATTTCATCTATGCTGTCTTTTTAAACTAATATAGTATAATTGAATGGGCATAATTGTTTCTAGAAATTCTGCACGGAAAGCACACTGTGATTCATGTGTGGCAATTTGTTCTCATTAGTGATCTAAGAATATCATCCTTTAATCATTTCTAGAGAGTTCGACGCTTGTGTCGACACATGCCCTGTGGAACATCTCACCAAACCCACAAAAAATCTGCTCGAGTCCAGTATGACTCTTCCATACGAACTTACAGACATGCATTTGAATGAATTATGCTAGTGTCTAGCCTGGTAATACCAAACTCTGCTACTTCGCTTTGCTTCGTAGACAGAGTCTGGAAGGGCATAATTGACAAGCTTTGACTTTCTCGTGGGGGGTGGGCGCTTGTCTGAAGTTTAAAATCATTGGTGTACCCGTAAGCCATTCACATAACCTTTGGTTATGACGTATGTTATTCGCCGGCTCAGCCACCTCGAACTTCCTCTGTAAACACAGGTATGCGGCGAAAACAAAACCATTGAGCGAAATATCGGAGTGAAGATGGCAGTGAATGACTTTCGCAGATTATGGGAAGTAAATCTACGCATCCATGCCACAATTAGTGCATAAACTAATATTTGACAGTAAAGACAAACAAGAAAATATTTGCAGCCAACTGTCAAAGTTAGGTCTAGTTCTGTTAAACACAGCTCTACGTTCATTTCGAGTCTGTCGGAGATGCTGCAACTTAACTGCAAGATTACAGCATGACATGGCAATATTCAAGGACTGGAAAAGAAAGGAGACACTGACCAGTTTCTAGCTGGCGATCGGTAATGGTTGATAAATTAAACTTTTCCCAAAACCTGTCGGGAGTAGGGCCACAACATCACCTCCATTCAAAATGTGAACCAAACACTCTTCTTGTTCGAGCTTCAGTTGGCACATGCTGGGAATATTCTCCACAATCAGAGCGAATAGCATCTCGTGTCTCCATGTCCGCTGTCATTTAGATTTCCTAACCTAAACTACAATCTTAAATTCGGCGCTTAGCGTCTACGTCACGGCTCTTAGCCCGCCCTCTGTTCGTTGGTTGGACGGCTGGTGCGGAGCCGGAGATAATCTGGGAGCTGGTTTGCTATTTCAGACTGATTACAGAAACGAACTGAAATTGAGAAGAAGCATGAAGTCTGACGTAGTCAGGCTAGCTAGTGTCAGCTTGCAACATAAATATCGGAATGCATTGGCATGGGCAAACTCCAAGTAACTTACTTTTAAAGTCTGAAAACCAAAACTTTGAGCTGTCTGGATCACGTAATACACACCGCCCCACGTTTGTCGCTAAGCATTTCTCTGACATGCCCTTGAAGAGGACGAGAGCTTCCCCAAACTCCCCGCAGACGTTAAACTGTATTCCACACACCAGGTCTGAAAATGTTTTGTCAAGTGTGAACAGCAAGTGATGCCTCGCAGATACAGTACCACACTTTTCCATGCCAGACTTTCATTTTCATCTGCTAGAATGCATTTCCCATCAGCCACACTTATTTTGTAGATTAGTAAAAAGCACTTGCCATGTGCAGGGTGTAGTTTCTTTTTCTTTTTCATTGCATCAGATGGACAAATCCAATGTATTTTGTTGACACAGCTAGTAGTAATAATGTTGCATGGACTACTGTCTATTATAGAGCTCTGTTTTTGTGCATTTTTTACAGACAGACTGTACGATTTCTCAGTAATTATTTCTGCAGGTTGCGTAGTCTGTTTTTTGAGCGAGTCATTGGATATATTATTAACTGATTTGTAGAAAAAAAATGTATTCTGTTATTCTGTTTTATATTGTTGTCAAGTTGTCCACAAAAACAACAAAAAACACTTTATTTATTTCTAAATATAACTTAATCAATGACTACAAAACAAATTCAGGACACAATTGTTACACTTTTACTTATTTTTGCATTTTTTCTTTTTAATAGGGTCATTTTTGTCAGTTTAATTCTTATGCTAATTTGATATTTATTTCTAGAATGACACAAATCAGGGGTTTACACTGCCTTTTGTGTATCTTGCAAAACTCAAACTATTCATAAACTGATAAACTTAAGGATAAAATATAAACCTGCATTCACTGTTCACAAATAAAGGGAAATAAACACATCTCAGTCTCATTGTCTGTTGGGCACCCTCTACAATGTATCCATATACAATTGCTCCATTATACTGCAATGTGATTTATTTATCATATATTGAGATGCAAATGTATCATATTTATCATATATTGAGAAGCAAAACATAATTTGCTTGACAACTATTAAAGAATAAATAAAATCATGATGATTTGGAATGACATGAGGGGTGAGTAAATGATGATAAAACTTTCATTTTTGGCTGAAATATTCTTCAACCCCTAAACTGTGTTTTTCTCTGCATATACTAACTCTTATTCAGCTCATAAACATCAGCATCGTTGAGCTGTGTAAGTCAGCATGGGAGGGTTAAAGATTTCCACACAGCATCTCTTCCATAAGCCATCTTCTCTGGACTCGAATTGTCCCATGCAATAAAAGTACTAGTTAGTACAACAGAATACACATACTCTTGTACCAAGTGCCAACGAGTAACTTTTTAACTTGATATGCAGCTACTGTATATCCATCTAGAGTTATACTAATGACCCTTTTTGCCTCATTATAAACTTTATGCATTTATTATATACAATTACAGACAACGTCTATGCATAAAAAATAAAAAAATGTCAGTGTAAAGTGGATAACTTTTTTTTTTCTCTTACTTCAGGTTTACTTTATGCAAGCCTTCCAGTTAACAGAGTCAGTGTAAACAGACAATTACTGGCGGTAAAACTCAGTACAAATGTTTCCTCTGTCACGCTACCCTTGGGGCAGACACATTAAATCAAGAACTCATTCCAAAATGCAAGAAATAGCAGCAGAGACTAATAAAAGGGTATAAATATGGAATATTACAGCTGGGATGTGCAATAGTGACTCAGCTTAAGTTTAGTAGCTTCTGCTGTTGTTCTGCTGATTTCAGAGAGCTGCTTGGATGCAGTCATCATGTCACAGCCATTCACATAAAACATAGACACAAAAAGCCACATTAGGCTGTGTGTTGCTGTGAAATTACTATAGCTAAAGGCCACTGTATGGCTCGATACACAACACATGGCTTCTAAAGGCTTATTGTTTTTATAAAACAACATAAACAGAATTGTTAAAAAGTCATAAATGACAAATAATGGGCAAATCTAACAACGTTTTTTTCTTAAGTTTCTTATGCTCATCACGACTCCATTATTTGGTCAAAAATTACAGGGGAAAAAACTGTAATATAGTGAAATATTATTGTAATTTAAAATGGTTTTCTATTTTAGTATACTTTAAAATATAATGTATTACTGTGATCAAAGCTGAATTTTCAATATTATTAATTCAGTCTTCAGATCCCGTCACATGATCCTTCAAAAATATTTATAATATGCTAATTTATTATCAGTGTTGGAAACAGTTGTGCTGTTGTGTTTGGAACCTGTGATTTTTTTTCAGGATTCTTTAATGAATGAGAAGCTTAAAAAACATAATTTATTCAAAATATAAGTATTTTCTAACATCATACACTTATAATGTTTTTTGTTGTAAATACATAATATTAAAACAAACAATAACAATCTGTGATACTATAGAATAATTTGATCAAACCAGACTTCAGATACATAACTATGCTTTTTATTATGTGCCGTATGGTGTAGTCTTTAAAAAATGGCACTGCAGTACAGTAGATGCCAGAAAGTATCATTCTATAGAGTGTCTTCTTTGTTTCTCCACTCCATCACATGCATATATCCAGGCTCCATTTTTATTGCAAGTCCCATAACAAATGAGGCCCCTGCATTTTGAAATCTCATTTTTGTGCAGATTGCCTTTCCGATGGTGCTTTTAAATGGTTCCACTTCTCAGACTGAACTCTTACTCCTTGTCACAGGAGTGACACCATAAAGCACACGAGCTACACTCAGTGTAAAGGTATATATGGGTGCATGTATAGGCGAGAGGAAGGGATAAACCTGTATTATATGCTTGTCAAGTAAATGGGATCCCAGCAAAGCTCACTGCGGAACATGCATTCAGACTAGCGAGCAGAGCTCCATTAATCATGCAACGGGAGGGAATGAGGACAGATATGAAGCTGCGACAGATGCTTCTAATCGTTATTGTTCTTGTGTAAAGGGAAAGCACATGGTGGTTCTGCTGGCCTTATTTAAAGTCACTGTGCTAACAAAATTGACCTTCAGTTTTTAAAAGAAGTCTCTTATTCTTAAAAAGCTTGCATTTAATTTACCAGAAATGCAGTAGAAATAATAATGTGAAATATTATTAAAATGTAAAATAATAAAATAAAATAATAAAAGTATTTACTGTCACTTTTGATCAATTTAATGCAATGAATAAAAACTCTATTGAGAATAATAATAATCGTAAACCATAATCCTAAGACTTTAACCCTAAACCAAGGTTATCATTATTATTATTATGATTAGCTAAAACTAAATATAAATAAAACTGACACTAAATAGCTACATTCAATTGATATAATATATACTAAATAACTATATATGACATGTATAACTTTGTTTAGTTTAAAGTCAAATCTTAAACTAAAATTTAAATGAAAAATAATACATTTAATTTAAGAAAAACTTAATAAGAATTTAAACAAACAAAGATGACTGACACACACACACACACACACACACACACACACACACACACACACACACACACACACACACACACACACACACACACACACACACACATAGACTCACGGGCCACTTTATTAGGTACACCTGTTCAATTGCTTTGTAACACAAGTTGCTAATCAGCCAATCACATGGCAGCAACTCAATGCATTTAGGCATCTAGATGTGGTGAAGACGACTTGCTGAAGTTCAAACCGAGCATCAGAACGGGGAAGAAAGGGGATTTAAGTGACTTTGAGCGTGGAATGGTTGTTGGTGCAGACGAGTTGCTCTGAGTATTTAAAAAACTGCTGATCTACTGGGATTTTCACGCACAACCATCTCTAGGGTTTACAGAGAATGGTCAGAAAAAGAGAAAATATCCAGTGAGCGGCAGTTGTGTGGACGAAAATGCCTTGTTGATGTCAGAGGTCAGAGGAGAATGGGCAGACTGGTTAGAGATGATAGAAAGACAACAGTAACTCAAATAACCACTCGTTACAACCAAGGTATGCAGAATACCATCTCTGAACACACAACACGTCGAACCCTGAAGCAGATGGGCTCCAGCAGCAGAAGACCACACCGGGTGCCGCTCCTGTCAGATAAGAACAGGACACGGAGGATACAATTCACACAGGATCACCAAAATTGGACAATAGAAGATTGAAAAAACGTTGCCTGGTCTGATGAGTCTCGATTTCTGCTGCAACATTCAGATGGTAGGGTCAGAATTTAGTGTAAAGAACATGAAAGCATGTATCCATCCTGTCTTGTCTCAACGGTTCAGGCTGGTGGTGGTGTAATGGTGTGGGGGATATTTTCTTGGCACACTTTGGGACCCTTAGTACCAATTGAGCATTGTTTAAACACCACAGTCTACCTGAGTATTGTTGCTGACCATGTCCATCCCTTTATGACTTCAGTGTACCCATCTTCTGATGGCTACTTCCAGCAGGATAATGCACCATGTCACAAAGCTCAAATCATCTCAGACTGGTTTCTTGAACATGACAATGAGTTCACTTTACTCAAATGGTCTAGACAATCACCAGATCTCAATCCAATAGAGCACCTTTGGGATGTGGTGGAACGGAGATTCTCATCATGGATGTGCAGCAGACAAATCTGCAGCAACTGCGTGATGCTATCATGACAATATGGACCAAAATCTCTGAGGAATGTTTCCAACACCTTGTTGAATCAATGCCATGAAGAATTAAGACAGTTCTGAAGGCAAACGGGGGTCCAACCCGGTGCTAGCAAGGTGTACCTAATAAAGTGTCCAGTGAGTGTATATATTCTTTATAAAATATGTTTTTAAGATGTTACAAGTAAACAAAAATACAAAAAATACTAAACCTGAAAATAAAGTTATTATGAAAGCATAAAATATTAAAATACAATTGAATTCAAAATGTTAGCAAACAATATAAAAGTATAATAACTAAAATAGCACTGCCCCAAATTAACAGTACACACTACATCTCAAACGGCATGCAGGCTTTTCTAAATTTGTGTTTTTATCAGCTATATAGCTGGTCAGGCAACTGCAGATATCTTCTATGTGTAATTTCACGACGTGTGAATGTGAAACTGGGGAATTATGCAAAATATTTAGTCTCAGGGATTTAACTGTCATCATCACCCACTTCAAATGTGCCAGCGCACATCATTCAGGCCGTTCTGTCTATCTGCCACAGATACCTAGAGATTTGAACACCGCCACAAGCCTAAAATAACCCGCAACCAATCAAAGGAGAATCCATTAAGAAGCACAAATTCCCAACTGTCGCTTACAAGTGTAACTGCGTCCAAAACCGGCAGTCTGTATGTGCGGGACGGCTGGGCTTGAGCGGGTGAACGCCAGTCAATCAAGGTCATTTGGTGCCCGATGGCGTCTCCTGACAGCCAGTGTAATCAATTGCCCTATGGACCTTTGTAAAATGCAGCAAAAAGGGAGCTATAACTCCACTGACACCAAAAAAAAAGAAAAATCAGGTTATGCGTATTGGCTTTGCTCCACTCGGGTACATTTCATCAGGAAAAAGAGAAGGACTTGAAAAGCTAAATCAATAGTTAATTATATCAGGCATAAACATAAATACAGTTGTGCTAGTGCCTTGGCGAGGATTGCTAAGTATCGGTCTTCATGGGTTTTAAGAGACCCATTTCATCTTATGTAGCTGGTGGTCTATTAAATGCACATGGTGTATTTCTACACAAATTATTTTCTTAAGTACAAAAGAAGAAAGTAAACTAAGAAATAAATAATTCAAACGTAGTTTAGCCAGAAGCAACTGACCAGCGAAGTGTTGCACAGGCAAGTTTGGATTGTAAGCCATTAGTGGAACAAATGGAAAGCATTCATCAAGCCACCCATGTTTACGATCGGTAAAAACATGCTCTAATGAGGAAGACAATATTACAATTCCAAAAAGCATGAAGAGAAGCCATAAATATGAGCCTGGGATCAATTTCTATTTGGCTGTTCTTGTTTTATACAGTTTGAGATTTTATTTGTTTACTTATTTACTCACCCGCTTATCATTTTGAAGCTGTTTTATCACAAGTATTTGGACATTTTTTGGTGATCCTATACTAGTCAGTTGGAGATATGTGTGATGAAAAGACCTTCCTTTATTGTGAATCTATCACTGAGTCAAGAATCAGTTCAATCTGACTTCTGAACGAATATTTCAGACTACTTTGGATTAAAATATAAATTGTAAAGATCAATTTCTACAATGATTCATCTACAATTCATCTATAGTTCTAATTTTCATTTAGTTTACAATTTTGTACCAAAATAACAATCTAAAAGTGAAATAAAAGTATCAAATTATATAGACATATAAAAAAATAAAAATGACAAAAATAAAATGACTAAAGCTTTAGCATAAACTGAAAACAGAAAAAAACTGCTTTAAAATATGAATAAAACAAGTATCTTAATGATATGAGCAGCTCAACTGTTTTCAACACTGATAATAATAAGCAATGTTTCTTGAGCAGTAAATAAGCATATTAGAATGATTTTTGAAGGATCATGAGGCAATTAAGACTGGAATAAATGCAGCCTTAGTGAGCAGAAGAGACTACTTTCAAAACCATTTTAAAAATCGTACCGACCCCAAACCTTTCAACAGTAATAATGTTCTAAGAATTGGCCAGAGTACTCTTCAAAAACAAAAAGTATTAAAAGCACTGGTAGAATGTTGTGTTTCGCATCCTCAAACAATACTTCTCTGAACACGCGACATCTCTCAGCGAGTGCGCTCCACCAGCATCTTCACGGGGAATCCAAACGTGCAGAGCAGATTACCAACAAATCAAAGTTCAGAGGAGGCCTCGGCTGATCAGTGTGATCCACCAGCTGACACCCACAGAGCCAAACCCAGCGAGAAGCTGTACGATCAACTCATCAAGCACCTGCTCCCGTGTCTCATCACCCATTCCCTGTGTTCCCCTGCTTGTTTTACTGTCATTAATGTGCAGCGGAAGAACGGCAGATTCATCATGCATGAGTCTGTGATGCTGCATTGACTTTCTGATGAAGAGAACTGCATAATTCTTAAGTGTGATGCTCGCTGTTGACAAACAAGCTGTTCACACCAACCTGCATGAATTTAAGTAACTCACATATCAGTGCATCGACTTTTATCCACCTAGTTTCATGTTACTAGTTCACATTTCTAGCCTAGAACTGACTGTAGACAATTTAAACAAGAAGAGACCATCTATGTTTGCTAGTTTGCTTCTTATGTGATATTTAGGAGTTTGTAATTATGAAACACTGGGAATCATAAAAAAAAAAAATATATATATATATATATATAAGTGTGGGTTTCTTCATATTTATTTGCTACTTTCATTTCACATATATATATATATATAAAGTTTACAACATTAGAAACTTATAATTTGGAAATAAAAACATGTTTTATTGTCATGAAAGTGTCTGAAAATAAGCTTCACTTTTGGTGCAAAGTATCATTTATTTTCTTATGATCATCATTATCATCTGATCTTGACATAAATCATGATCCAGACATGTTTTTGATCATTTTGTTTAAGGATATCTTGTTTACTTGCTGGTAAGTGCTTCAAACACTAATATTTCAGTGCCTTTCAAAGATTTGATGCCACTAACCTTGCAAACACATCCAGCATCATCTTCCTCCTCAAAAGCACTCATTGTTACAGCTTCAGAACATGACTTTTGTTTTCTGGTGATCACTAAAAAAAAAATAGCGTGTCATTTTAAGAAATGTCTTGGTATTGTGTTGTGAAATATGCATCAGATGATCAGTCTAGGTGAGCTGGTGTGATATGGTGATTACATTCCCAAAGTTAATATAAAACTGGTTAATGTTATTTGTCTAATATTTTAAAATAGTATTTAATTCGTTATTTGTGTTTATGAGAAGGACAATATATTTTGTGCGTTTAGTAAATTAATTATTTTCATTCGGCATACTTGCAGACACGTGAAGCCATCACACCAGCATCCTTTCTTTAATTCTTTTACACTTCTTTCCAGGAGTGCTACACTGGCCGATGCTCAGGATTATTTTCCTCCTCACCCATCATTGCTTTGCAATCTGCGTTTAATACCAGCTGTGCTGAACACTAAAGCAACGTCTCTGCCGACCTGCAGACTTCAGACTCAATCTCTACACTTGTATGTCGCACCCTACAAACTTTGTCGACGATTCATGCTTTAATGACAGAGTTTGGGTCAGGCCCTCTTCTTCCGGTGGCGCTGCTGAGTTCAGTCGCCTGTGAATTAGCTCCGCTCAAAATCGTGCTTTTTTGTGCTTTTATGTGTTTTTTTTAACCTATTTTTACTTTTTTTTTAACACGTGTAACGTCTGCAATGATTATGTACGACAAAAGAACACTTTTGGACATTGGACACCGCTGCACTAACCTGATTCAGGTCACTTTATCCACGGACCCAGCGTGGCCATTGGAGATACTTCGGAACAACGAGTTGAACAATGATCACCTGAAGAACCGCAGGAGGCGAAAGAAACACCGCGGGAAACGTGCTGGAATTCGTAACAGACTGAGGGGAAGGGCTCACAGCCCTCCTCTTCCGAGTATTCTGCTTGCTAATGTCCAATCCTTGGAGAATAAGATGGACGATCTTAGAGCCAGGATAAGTTTCCAACGGGACATTAGAGATTGCAACATCCTTTGTTTGACCGAAACATGGCTCACGCCGACGGTCCCGGACACCGCTGTAACGCCGTCTGATAACTTCTCTGTTTTACGGATGGACAGATCAGCCGAGGCCGGAAAAACCAAAGGTGGAGGAGTGTGTTTCATGATCAATAAGAAATGGTGTGACTCCAGGAATATCTCCATTCTGTCGCGTTCCTGCTCGCCTCATCTGGAACATCTCTCCATTATCTGCCGCCCATTCTATCTGCCCCGGGAATTTTCATCAATTGTCGTTACTGCTGTCTACATATCACCCCAGGCAGATACTAGCTTGGCTGTGTCCAAACTCCATGATGAGCTCAGCGGATATATCAACAAACATCCTGACGCTGCATGTATTATCGCCGGGGACTTTAACAAAGCAAACCTAAAGAAAGTCATGCCGAACTTTCACCAGCATATATCCTGTCCAACCAGAGGACGGAATATACTCGATCATTGCTACACTCCGCTCAAAAATGCCTACAAAGCCCACTCACTGCCGGCTTTCGGAAAATCAGATCATGTCGCAATTTTCCTCACACCGGAATACAAACAACGGATAGTTCAGGCTCCCCCGGTGAAGAAGGAAGTGACGCGCTGGTCCGCCCACGCTGAAACGACGCTACAGGTGTCCCTTGATGACGTCGACTGGGACATGTTTCGGGCGAGTTCATCTGACGTCAGCGAATTCACGGATGTAGCATTAAGCTTTATCAACACTCTAACCGAACAGGCCACCGAAACGGTAACAATAAAGACTTTCTCAAATCAGAAACCGTGGGTGGACAGATCAATCCGTGATGCGGTTAACCATCGCACTGCCGCATACAACACCGGTATTTTGTCAGGGAACATGCAGGAATACAAAGCATCGTGCTACTCTCTCCGACGGGCAGTTAGAGCCGCTAAACGCCGGTACAAGGAGAAAATTGAGTCACATTTCCAGCTCAATGACTCTCGGCGCATGTGGCAGGGACTGAAGACCATCTGTTCCTCTGGAAACAACTCCTCTGCAGAGGTGAGAGCAGATCCGCTGCTGGCAGAAGAGCTAAACACTTTCTACGGCCGCTTTGAATGCAATGGTGGCGCGACTCTGTCTGTCAGCGCATCAGAGCAGAGACAGAGCAGCGATCATGTATTCACTCTGTCGGAGGATGAGGTTCGGAGAGAACTAAGGAGAGTGAACGTCAGGAAAGCAGCAGGACCCGATGGGATTACTGGCCGCGTTCTGAGGTCCTGTGCTGATCAGCTTGCTGGTTTGTTTACTTCCATATTCAATGAGTCCCTCGCTACCTCTGTTGTTCCCACCTCCTTTAAAAAATCTGTCATAATCCCTGTACCTAAGAACAGTAAACCCTCTTGCCTGACTGACTATCGCCCTGTTGCCCTCACATCGACAGTCATGAAGGTCTTTGAGAGACTTTTAAAGAAACACATTTGCTCCTCCATCCCTGCCACTTTGGACCCTCTTCAGTTTGCCTATCGCCCAAATAGGTCTACTGATGACGCCATCTCTCAGGTACTGCACTCGTCCCTCACACACATTGACAGAAAAAATGGCAACTATGTAAGGCTGTTATTCATTGACTATAGCTCAGCTTTTAATACTATAGTCCCCACCAAGCTGGCTGTTAAACTCTCAGACCTTGGCATAACCTCTTCACTTTGTGACTGGATTCAAGACTTCCTCACTGCCAGACCACAAGTGGTGAAAGTCGGCCAGTTCACCTCAAACTCCATCACCCTGAACGTAGGAGCCCCACAGGGCTGTGTCCTGAGTCCCTTGCTATACTCTCTCTACACCCACGACTGCGTGTCCTCTCACAGCTCCACTTCCATCATTAAATTTGCTGATGATACTGTGGTTCTGGGCCTCATTAACAACAATGATGAGACCGCATACTTGGATGAGGTAGAGAGACTTACATCATGGTGCCAGGACAACTGTCTCTCTCTGAATGTGAGCAAAACTAAAGAGCTGATTGTGGACTTCAGGAAGAGACAGCAGCGGCCCTACACTCCTCTCATGATCAGTGGGACCCCTGTGGAGAGGGTGAGCAGCTTCAAGTACCTCAGTGTAAACATCTCCGAGGACCTGACTTGGACTGCACACATTCAAACACAGGTCAAGAAAGCCAGGCAAAGATTGTACCATCTGCGACAGCTGAGGAAATTCAGGGTCTCACCAGCAATCCTGAAAACTTTCTATTCAGGGGCCATAGAAAGTGTACTGACTCAGTGCATCTCAGTGTGGTATAGCAACGCCACAAACCAGGACTGCAAGGCTCTACAGAGAGTCGTGCGCTTAGCTGAGCGCATCTCAGGGTCTGCTCTCCCCTCTCTGCAGGACATCTACCTCAAACGCTGCAAAAGCAGAGCTGCAAAAATCATCAAGGACTCAAACCACCCCGGTAACCATCTCTTCATTTTACTGCCATCTGGCAAGCGCTTCAGGAGCTTGATGGCAAAAACTGAGAGACTGAGGAGGAGCTTCTTCCCCCAGGCCATCAGGCTCCTCAACACAAACTCAGTCTCATAACATTCATATTCTCACCATCCATATTGCTGCTAGTGTACATTCCCGGTTCAACCCATTTGCACATACCTCTCATTCCCCATATTACTATTTATTAAGTCCCGGTATACTGTTTTGCACATCCTATTGTTTTTTGTTTTTTTGCACATCCTATTTGTTTTGCACTTTTTATTCTATTGCACATTTTACTCTTTATTGCTTTTTTTTTTTTCTTTTTTTTTTTTTACCTATATATATATATACATATTTGCTCTTGTGTTGTGTAACTTTGATTTAACTTTGATTTAATTTTGTTATTTTATTCTTTGCACTGTCCATTGAGCGGACCTGATTTGACTTACATTTCACTTCTGATTATACCCAGTATAATTTATTATGTGACAAATAAAGAAACCTTGAACCTTGAACCTTGAGGCAAAGCAGTGCTATCGCTATTGTTCATGCAGTATCCATAAACATGAGATGCTGTAGTGGGAGGGGCTTGTCAAGAGACATTTGACTTCAATCGCTTCTCCTTAATTTACACCCGCTACTTTTACAACCATCTGCCTCCTGAACCTAAGTTCACAACTCCCGTCAGCTCCTGAGCCTGTTACGAATGAAGACCTCCTACTGCTTCTCTCCCACCAGCAGAGGATAAGAAAGGTGACTTTATGGCCAAGAATAACTTTGCTTTCTGTAACACTTTACTTGAAGCTGGTATAGCCCATATGTGGGAATGAATGCAGGTTAACTCATAGTATGATTTTCATATTATTGCATTATTTATTTATATTTATATTTTATGTATTTTATTATGTTGACTGTTTTTAATTGTCAATCATAATTAGGTATAATACACTAACTGTATACAATTTATATAATTCTATTATAATTATTGTAGCATATAATATGCTACTCAAATTAAAGTCAATGCTACAAGCAAAGTGTGACAGACATGTATGTGTTGTGTATATATATATATATATATATATATATATATATTTGCTGGTCAATACATTGATTTAGTTGATTGTTGATTTAATTTGATTTCACTTTATGCAATGCTGTTTATCTTGATGTCTTGCTGTTTAGTCGTGCAGGTGTTGAACTTCTCCAGATCTTTTTTTTACAAAAAAAGTCCACAAAACCGACTATATTACAGAAAAGGGACTTATAAATGTCTCTGATTTATAATGTAATATTCCAGCATGAAAGTGCCCTTGCTTTCACTCTCTGTGACTCTCCGTTCTTTTCAAATCACTGCCCTTTTCAAGTAATTCCACAGTCTGAATGCAATCATACTACCCCCACCACATTCAATTTAAATAAAACTTGCATATATTTAGAGCTAAAACATTTGATATGGAAAAGCTTCCAAGTCTGCAAGGCTTATGTAACTCACTGACATATTAATATTGAGAAAGCTTCCTAAATAATATGCTGATAGACCGCATTACAAATAGAATGTGAATGTGAGTTAATGCGTTAATATTCCAGCTCTGAGAGAAAAATGTCTTCATGTACAATTGTTCTCTAGCTATTTCCCATGCCGCCTGTAATGTTTACCAGTGAATCATGGAGCATTGTGGCCCACCTCCACCTCCTCTGAAGAAGGATTTACACTTCAAACAATGTTCCTCTCTGCAGGTAGCGTGATGAGGAGTATTATTTTTGAGCAAATGCATGCTAAAAGGTGAAAAGCTCTACACTCCCCCGGACACAGAGAGAAAGACCTGAATATGCTTTCTCACAGGAGGATTAAAATAGGCCCATGATTCATTTGTAATTATTTGTGCATGCGTGCATGTCCATTGGTGATGAATTTGTACAAATGTGTGTAATGACATGTTTATGACACATGGATAAATGTCTGAGTTGATCTAATAATGGAATAGTTCACTTATTCTCAGGCCATCCAAGATGTAGATGAGTTTGTTTCTTCATCAGTTTTTTGAGAAATGTAGCATTTCATCACTTGCCCAGCAGTGGATCCTCTACAGTGAATGGCTGCCGTCACAATAATTCACAAGTAATCCACACCACTCCAGTACATCAGGTAACATTTTGTGAAGTGTAAAGTTGTTTGTAAGAAACTAATCTGTCAGTAAATCATTTTAACTTTAAACAGTGTATTGTGGCTGGAATACGAGTCCATATACATATGAGATGCAACTATTTTCCACATTTTAGAATACTAGTAAAGTCATCCAAATTTTTGACAGTGTTTAATTTGGGGCGTACTGTAGCTGCATGCATGTGCAAAAGCCCTGGGTGATGTTGATGCAAATACATTAAATAGCACCTGCAGAGTAATTCATTAGTCATTTCAGGAAGTGCGTGCTCAAATTAATAACAGGAAAAGGCAGATATTAATCTCATCCTCAGACTTGCTGTCATTGAGGCAAAACAGAGACAGTGCTGCTGGATTGCTGGCTGAATTAATGTGATACAAAATCATTTTCAATAGATTTTAGCAAGGAGTTGTTGCATTTTACATTTCAATTTTCACATTTGGTAGATGCTTTTATTGCTTTACATAAATTTAATTGTTATCTATAACAAAAGCTTGCAGCATTGCTATTATCTTATTTCAGTTTTGTAAGCATTGCTTTTTAAACGATTGTTCACTTTCTCGGCCTCTGCTTCTCTCTGCAGTAATGACATATGTTTAGAAATGCAAATAGCTCCTTGATTTAAATGGGTGCTTTTAGGTATTTCATCAAGTTCTTAACGAGAAGTTGTCAGCCATGATGCATCACATGACCAACCACCATCATCCAACTTTTTGTAATGTTGCTGCTGTTTGAGAGTGATGCAACTTCTAATGAAAATGGCTTATTGTGTTAATGATGCCAATTACTCCATGCAAATGCTTCCGAGACGCACAAACACTGCACAACTAAGATGAAAGCAGCGCTAAATTTATATTTTGAATGGTCTATAGCCGTTAAGAATATGTTTAATGAGGCATATTCCTAATGCATAAATTTCCCCCCAGGCTGACAATCCGCCAGCATCACACACTGCGATGAACATATAGGCCTGACAAGAGCTCACAAATATATTTTCACAATGAATACTAATCATTTTGGATTCAGCATGAGAAGCAGTTATTAAAAATGTTCAAAGTCATAAAGCAGACAGACATTAAGTGCTATAAAGTGAACAGCAATGGCAAATATTTAGGATCTACTAATCACACTTTGCAGACAATTTATGCTTATTGGTATTGTTTATCTGTTCAGAGTTTTAAATGGAAAACATGATTATCCTTTCTGTACCACAATTAACATTTCAATACTCATTAAACAAAGACTTCAACCAAAAAACATCATTCAAATGATTGTCGCTGATGAACCCCCAACCGTTCTGTTTTTATTAATTTTCAGTTTTCAATCCAACAAATACATGCATTTATCTTCATACTTATACATAGAATAGCTAATCAATATTCATTCATCCAAAGCTGAAAATGCCTATCCGCTTGTGCATGTAATGGTTTTGTATGCATGATATACACCATGCTAAACACTTCCAAGAAAGACATGCCATGATTTTGCTTGTTCGATCTTATTTCATACATTGCATGTAAAAGAATCACTCAATTTCATTGATTTCTTCAACCACTGTTATTTCAGCTGACAGTTGCATTGCATCAAAATATGCCACTGCTTCGTATTGTTTTGTCTTTTGGAGCTGTTGTACATTTTACACATGTATACAACAATTGAACATTTCTTGGAGATCTGCCTTTTAATCAGTTTTTCTCTTTATCTAGGCGTTGAACTGCAGCAGTGAGAGCTTGTATAGTCTGAATTGTATCCAATACAATTTAAAAAAATTAATACATTTATATTTGCATATACAAGCCATGCAGTATGTTATTGCAAATGTTTGCCTATACACTTGTGCGTGTAATGGTTTTATATGCATGTTATACACCATGCTAAACACTTCCGAGAAAAACATGACATGGGTTTGCTTGCTGAATATTTTTATACATTGCATGTAAAAGAATCGCTGAATTTTATCGATTTCTTCATCTACTATTATTTCAGCTGACAGCTGCATTGCTTCAAAATGTGCCGCAGCTCCGTATTGTTTTGTGGAATAACATTGTTGGGTTATTGGTCTTGTCAGTCAGAGGGAGCTGGTGTAATTAGGCCACAGTATTAATAGAAGAGCTTTGAGAGCGAGAGAGAAAAATAGACAGTGCGCTTGATAGCTCGGTTCTGATATGTGTACTTGAGCGGGTGTCATCGGGGTGTTGAAGTTAATTGGGGTAGGTCTCCAGTTTACCGCCTGTGTGCCTCCGATGAGATTTAAGCGAGCATCAAACCATTTGGAGCGAAAATAGAAATCTAGATGTAGACATGTTAATTTATAACCAGGCCCGGCGAGCGCAGTGTTGTCTGATCTGGGATCAAATGTGCTCTCGCTCGTATTTGACCAGGTCACTATGTGGCCAAACAGAAAACCGGGATAGAGGAAGTATTTCCACTCTGTAATCACTGGTTAAGAGCTGAAAAATGGTCCGAATGTGGACCTGGGGGCTGTTTCATAAAACAAGTTCATCAAATGAGCCAGGCTTATTTCAGAAAGCTGGACTTATTTTGAACCAAATCAAGTGACAATAAATCAGACTAGCTGAAATAAATCTGGCTTCTTTGGTAAACTTGTTTTATGAAATAACCCCCATGTGTGAGACCAGTAAACAAATATGTTATTCTTCTAAACCTAGTCGCACTGCCTTTTTGAGTCCAGCTAACATCATAACACACAAACATGAAACTGTTCAGAGATCAGCAGCTTGAGGGGTTTGACCTCTGCGAGTCTGTGACTGGAACGCTTGTTTACATGGGGTCATTGCTCTCACCAAATGTTCGTTCATGTCAGATGTGTAATATGAATTAAACATACCATTCAAACAGCAGTTGATTTGATGATGGGAGTTTGACGTTATTGATTATTTTGACTCATGTCTGGAGCAAATACACAGGTATTCCATTCAAGAAGATTCGATTTGTATTAATGTATGAAATATATCAGATCATTTTTCTTTAATTAGGAATTTAAAAGTCAGATCACTGTTTGAATAACCAGCCTAGACAAACTTTCCAAAATTATCTTGCATATACTGTCAAATGTATTTTCAAATATTATTGGATTATATTTTAAAATAAACACTAAATTTTTTTTTTTGTGAGGTAGTTAATCATTGATGCATAATACACAAACTCTCTCTCTCTCTCTCTCTCTCTCTCTCTCTCTCTCTCTCTCTCTCTCTCTCTCTCTATCACACACACACACACACACACACATTCAAACATACATGAATGCATTAAGAGGTTCAAAATATATTGGATTAATTGGTCCTACACAAAGAAAAGGCATCCTGTTCTTTATTTGTCTTTTCAGTGTATCGTTCTTTTCTTTTGTTTATACACAAATGTTTAAATGTTTTAATGTTCATTTACTTTACCTCTGTACATACATAATGTGAGCGTTAGTTTGTAAAAATACAACTGTTCATTCTTAGTTCATGTAAGCTCATTATTGTTAATATTTTTTATTTAAATTATTGTATTTTATTATTTTATTTGACATTTTCAGTTTTTTTTTTTAACACGCACATACACACACTGTTTAACACAACTGGTTTCCATTTTGTGTGGTGTCGCTCCATAGGCGTAATGTTTTTTTTTTATACTGTATAAACCGTATTTTCTATCACCCTACAACAACCCCATGCCTAAACCTACCCCTTACAGGAAACTTTCTGCTATTTCAGATTTTCAGTACACTCCATTCTGCGTGATTTATAAGCTTGTTTCCTCATGGGAACATTGTTTTCCTCAAAAAAATGTCCCCACAAGGTCAAAATTGACTGGCATTCCTATACTTGCGGGGACATTTGGTCCCCATAACGTGATGAATACACACACACACACACACACACACACACACACACGCACGCACACACACACACACACACAAACACATTTTCAGTTTTAGATGTTTTAATTTATTTCCATTTAGTAATTTTACTTTAATTTAAGATACATGTTCCATTTAATATTTATATTTTATTTTATTTCAGCTTTATTTCAGTTAACAATTTTTTTTAATAGTTTTAGCTAGCAATAACAACCCTGACACTTCAGCATCCTATACTGAAGATCTGCAACATCCCACAAAAAAACCTAAAAAAACATCCACAACAGCTGTGTTGGACATTTCAGCACTACTTATGTGCAAATGCTTGAGTTTAGAGCTTACCAAGGAGCATCGTCTGATTTTCTTCCTAATTGGGGATCGTAGCTGTTTGTGAAACAAAGTTATATCTTTGTTTGTTGTAATACTAGGTCCAATTTTGCATCCCATTGGACTTCTGGCATTGACCATGAGATTTTGTTGCACCAAATTTCATCCAAATATTGTTTTGGAAGTTGCACTTATGAATATCATCTCAGCCTTGATTCCTGCAGAAATCTGAGTTTGTGAGAATTATACTCATGAATATGAAAATAAAACTTTCTGGTTTAATTTCTGCTGTGCTACCATTAGCTGGATAGCAACAAGACTCACGTCGTGACCTCAGGGAAACATTACGTCCATGTTTTACACTGAATCCAACGTGCCATTAGTCAGAACAGGAAAACCACTCAGCCAGAGGCAGGAACAAAATTGAGATGGGATCCCTCCAAGATGAAAGCAAGCAGGAAGTGGATTGGTTTCCTTGTGTAGGCATGCTGTGACTCATGATTGGTAGTTCTCTGCAAAACCGACAAACTTCTCATCAAAAAAAAGAGAGCGAGGTTTTGAGAGAGATTAATATTGCATGTGTTTATTTATTTTCTTCTGTCAATCAGCATTATTTAGTAATGTGCTGTGTAGAAGCCAAACGCTTAATGAACCGCACAGCGTTGATAAACTATCCACACAATCCACTGAACAAGTAAACTGTTGTGTAGTGGACAAATACACCGCATGTCCAGTAGCACAGGTGTAGCATGTTGAGCTACTTTTATTGCTATTTGCTTTCATAGTAAGAACTTGTGTATAAACTGGATGTTACTGCGCAGGAAGAGTCTCTGCAAAGACAACAACAACAAGCTAAAGATGTGCGTACATGCACTAAACACAGTGATGGTGACACTCATAAACCACATCAAGGAATGCAATTAACACGACGCATAGCAACAACCATTGCAAAACCAGGATAAGTCGTGCTGTAAACACTAAAAACAGTGAGCAATATATTACATATTAATACAATAAAATAAAATAAAAATGCATTGCATTTTTTTTTCAAATTCAAAATATATTAAATATATATATATATATATATATATATATAATTATTATTATTATTAAAACTAAATAAAAAAATAATTTACAGTTATAATAAAAAAAAATAGTTTTCTTTCTTTAATTATTTATTCCAACATATTGTTTGTTTGTTTGTTTACTTATTTATTTATTTATTATTATCTTTCCCTCACAATTGGCTGAAGGATTTCAGTACATTTTTGGATATGATTTAATGCTTCTCCGACCCAGGCATACACTGGAAGTCACGCTATTATCAAAACTGCATTTACAAAACTGATTCAGATACTACATAGCCTTGTGTGCACAGTTGTTCATTTTTTTTCTTTCATAACAGCATACATACTTAGCACAATACTAGGACTGTAGGGCTACCTTGGATGTCCTCAGAGGCATATTAAGTCAAGACTTAATGAATTCAATAGCCACCAAGGTTGCACAATGTAATAGAGGACGGTGAGAATTTGCTCAAATTTTATCTAAGAAATATGATTTGCTGCAGGCCACTACACTGCCCAATTGCCTTTCATGACATCCGGTCATACACTGTTAAACAAAAATGTAATTTGCATATGATTTTGAAGCGCATGTCAACTCATCAGTGGGATATTAGATTGAATCAATCTTTGATGATGCAGCAATATTATACAAGAAAGAGACAAGAGATGACATGAACAGCATGAAATGAAACGTATTGTACATGAAAATGCATTTTTAACTGGGTCAGTTCTTATACTTGAAGGAAAGAGAGAACTGCAAATACACAACAAGAAAGCTTCACACCAAACTATTAAGAAAAATAACCCAGTTTCAATCTAAATATGGTAACCCACACATTTGGTATGTTTCTCACACTGGTCATACCAGTAATACAATCAGTACTTATTAACAATGAACATACTGAAAGACCAGGCATGCTATTAGTTGTTAATTATTAACAGAAGTAGCTTAAATTGTTAGATTGCACTTGAAGCAGTCAGAATCATCAACCTCACATATCTGGAACGGTTCTCCACAAACTTATTATCCTAAAGTTCACCGATAAATGATATTCTGCCTGATTTGGTCAATGCACCTGGAGTTAATTATGAGCTTGCTGGTTTTCATTTAAATGCGCTTACCTCCGAACACCTCCATGCCTTGGGCCCTGGAGTCCACAATGCATCACTATGAATCTATTATTCATTTAGCGTTTCATTGTTAAAGGAGGTTGCTTGGTTTAGTGGGCCAGGGATAGTGTCTGTTCAGCGAAAGAAGCGGAGGATTTACAAACAGCATGAAATATTAACCACAAGGAAAGCATTTCAAACTGTGTGTGAAAACAAACTTTAGACAGGGCCGTGACTGTGACATAAAACTCCCTATGAGCCCCAATCGCCCGCTACTGAATAATGCTAATACTTACTTTGCAAATACACAAGTATGGTACAAACGCAATTTAATTGAAATGATATTTTTCTAGAAATTTTTTTTTCTCTAGAATCATATTTTTCATATTTGATGATAGAGTGACACCTTTTGTACAATTATTCTGTAAATCATATATACCTGCCATCAAAAAAAAGTATTTTCTGGGAGAACAGAACTAACATCTGTTTGTATCCCTCAGTTTGTCTCTATTTGAATAAGCTGCTGGCAAATTCGGTCAAAATAAAGCATGTGGTGCTAAGATTAGACAAAAGGGGAAATAAAAGGCATATGATGTAACAACCAACAATATACCGGATATTAAGAACAGAAGTAAATGGGTAGAGGACATTAACAAATCTTGTAACCTATGATGAAATATTCTCATCATATTGCACTTTCTGGCTATAATTTTAGAATAAATTACATTTCTGTTTATATTTTGTTGACAGTTTATGACAGAGAGGAGTCTCAACTTTCCTGTTTATGGGTTCAAAGAAACAAGCACATTGCATATTCATGACTCATATCTAAAGCAGTCCCTTTCAACACTGTCCCCATCAAGCTAAAATACCTCACATCACCTTGCCCTAACCTGTCCCTATTTTACATATTCTCTGTCACTGACCAACAACAAGTAACGCTTAAGAACAATAACAACTGCTTCCTGCTGCTGTTTTACGTGGCACCTCCATATGTTTTTCAGGTTGACCTCGCAGGTGTCCACTGGACGCCACTTGTCCCCTGTCAGGAGACCATGTAACCATGAAGAACACAGGGGATAAATGACTTGACCAGTCAACCAAAACCCAGCCCTCTACTTAAAGGAACAGTTCAGCAAACAAATTAACTTTCTAATATCTGAACCTCATTTTGTTCCAAACCTGTATGAACCGAACAAGACATGGGCTACCGACCTCCAAAAATACCAAAAATTGTCTTAAAAGCAGTGAGACTCAATTTCAAGTCTTTTGAAGTTGTACGATAGCTTTATTATGAGGAACACACATAATTATTGAATGCCACATCCTACGGGAATGAAGTTTGGCACTAGATTATCAGTTAAGAAAAAAAATACAGTAAGGTAGTTTATCCCTCACTCAGTGTGTGTGCGTGTGTGCGTATGTGTGTGTGTGTGCGTGTGTGTGTGTGTGTCTGTGTGTGTGTGTGTGTGTGTGTGTGTGCGTGTGTGCGTGTGTGCGTGTCTGCGTGTCTGCGTGTGTGTGTGTGAGTAAGTAAATGATGACAGACTTTATTTATTTTATTGTTTTGGATGTGACTTCAGGAAGAGACAGCAGCGGCCCTACACTCCTCTTATGATCAGTGGGACCCCTGTGGAGAGGGTGAGTAGCTTCAAGTACCTCGGTGTAAACATCTCCGAGGACCTGACATGGACTACACACATTCAAACTCAGGTTAAGAAAGCCAGGCAAAGACTGTACCATCTGCGACAGCTGAGGAAATTCAGGGTCTCACCAGCTATCCTCTAAACTTTCTATTCAGGGGCCATAGAAAGCGTACTGACTCAGTGCATCTCAGTGTGGTGTGGAAACGGCTTCAATCAGGACTGCAAAGCTCTACAGAGAGTCGTGCGCTTAGCTGAGCGCATCTCAGGGTCTGCTCTCCCCTCTCTGCAGGACATCTACCTCAAACGCTGTAAAAGCAGAGCTGCTAAAATCATCAAGGACTCAAACCACCACCGGTAACTGTCTTTTCTGTTTACTGCCATCTGGCAAGCGCTTCAGGAGCATGATGGCAAAAACTGAGAGACTGAGGAGGAGCTTCTTCCCTCAGGCCATCAGGCTCCTAAACTCAAACTTGGTCTAATAACATCAACATGACTCCATCTAATAAGCAGTAAGATATTCACTATCCTCCACCATCCGCATTGCTGCTATATATATACCCTGCACAACCTGTTTGCACATTCCTCTTGCACATCCCTGCTTAATAAACAATAATATAAGTCGACAGTATACTGTCTTGCACATTTTATTTTATTGCACATTTTACTCCTTATTGTGTCTTCTTATTTTCTTTTTATTTTTGTACCTATATTTTTATATATTCTCTTGTGTTGTTTCATTTTTTTGCACTGTCCATTGAGCGGACCTGTCCTGATTTACATTTCACTACTGATTATATCCTGTATAATTGAGTAAGTGACAAATAAAAGAACCTTGAACCTTTTTTTTTACCTAGCTGCTAATGCAGAATTGTGTATGTGCTGTTTGCCTTGTCAACACCGGTGGTGTGGTTTTTAAAGTGCCCCTATTATGATTACTTTTTTAATTACTCTAAGTGAATGAAAACATCCTTGTCATTGCAACGAGTCTTTTTTAAAACGAATCCCAAGCCATTTCACGTTGACGACAACATGAAACATCAGCATAATGCCCACCCACTTGTTGGTCTTTTTGTGTTGGTCTGAATAAAAATGCAAATTCATTCTTTGACTAGACTCTTAAAAACAAGACAGGTGCTGTGTTGTATGCCGTTGGCTTCACCGAGAGCACAGAACAAACCGTGTCACCACAACAGCAGGAGAGCTGGAAGCCGGTATCTGTGAATCGCTTGAAAGCAGGACAGTTCAAAAGAAAAATGAGGCTTGCTAATGTATTTTGAACAAAACAACTTTTAATTTGAAAGTTGTAACTTTTTTGTTGTTTATCATTATAGATTGCAGAAGATAAAATACATAAAAAAGACGAAGTTCAAAAACTCCCAGCTTGTGAAGTTAATCACGGCGTGTGTGTGCAGGACAAGAGCTTCTTTTAAACAGTTCTGTAAATTTGCTGTTAACACAGATTATGCGGGAACGATAAGGCTTTGCGAGATAATTAAAGTGCAGCTGCTGAGTTGTGGGAGGTCCGTGCAGAAGTTAATTAAAAGAAAGGTAATGCAGGATCGGCACACAATCATAATGAAAGCAAGAATCCCCCTCAAATTAATGTTCCAACACTGGGATGTACTGCCTATTTTTTCGCATTAATAAATGAAAAGCTCTGTACAAATTAGAGGCTTTAATTCCAGCGTGCTCCTGACTAGACGCTAAGAACAGAGGGGTAGATCTGAAATATTTACTCTTCTGGAGACGGTTCCAGATGAGAGGTTAGAACAATGAGTGCTTACTTAGACGAGTCTTAGTGGACAAACTCTTCGTTTGAGAGAGGGATGCAACCGCACTGATGTGGGGGGGTTATATACGGCCATTCAAACGTTGTGTTAGTTATGGTATTGATTGATTTAATGACCTGCTTTCCCAGCAAAACAATAAATGTTTCTTATTACTAGATTGATTAGCATGTGTGACCATGGACCACAAAACCAATCATAAAAGTATTTTTTTTTATTGAAACGTTTGTATTATTAATATTTTATTTATATAATTAATAAGCTTCCCACTGATTTATGGCTTGTTAGAATAGCACACTATTTGGCTGAGACAAAACTATTTGAACATCTGGAATCTGAGGGTGCCAAAAAAATGCATATATTGTAAAAATCACCTTTAAATTTGTTCAAATGAAGTTTTTGGCAATGCATATTACTAATAACAAAATACCTTTTGATATATTTATGGAAGTAAATTTACAAAATGGCTTCATGGAGCATGACCTTTATTTAATATTCTAATGATAATTTTGACAGTGTATAGTTGGCTATTGCTACTATGTACCTGTGCTACTTATGACTGGTTTTGTGGGTCACATATTAATATGATTCCTGAAGCAATTCAGCTTTGCATCACAGAAAAATATATTCAAATAGAAAAGTTCTTCTAAATTTGTATAATATTTCACAATATTACTTTTTTACTGTATACTGTATTTAATCAAATAAAAGTAACATTATGAGCATGAGAGGCATCTTAAAACATACAAACAAATGTATTTTGCATTGCATTACAAAAAGCAACAACATATATATATATATATATATATATATAATGAACACAATCATAAACCCACTTTCTCTTTGAGTTGTAGGATTTTCTAATAAATCAGAATATAATATGAATATTTAGGCTGTCAATCAGTTGAAATGAATATAATAAAATGTATTTCATAACATTCTGATTTATTAATTTGATTAATTAGACATATCAGTACTTGCAGATGAAATATAACATTTGTTTTAAAATTATATGCATTAATAATTATTGTAAGTTATATGAAATGTAATGTATTATAATTTGTGATGTTATAATATGAATTATATTAAATATACTTTACAATTATTATAAATCAAACTTAAATTAACATGGTAAATTATATCCCTAACCGATCTGCAATTACTTATACATTACTAATAAAATAAACATTTATGGTGCTTGTTTTTATTTCAGAGCTTATGTTTGAAGTTCAGTTCACTTTCATTATATTGCAAAGAGCATGTAAACATTCTGTACATTTTATTTTTGTTCTTTCCACAGAAGATAGAATGTTTTGGAAAGACATGAGGGTGAGTAATGATGACAATGTTTTGGATGAACTTAAATTGGATGCATCTATATTGTCAGAATTTGGACATAAAAACCCAGGAATACGTCCAATTGAGGATAGAATAAGTCATGACTGAAGCTCCTGTGCGTTTTCTCGTAAGAGTGTCTGTGTCTGGGTTCAAACAAGTCATCCTCAGGGTGAACGCAGAACAAGGCTTCTAGTAAATCATACAGGACGGTCCATAAATGCTGGCGCTGGACCGATTCTTTAATCCTCTGATACAAAACAAGACTTGTTTTTAGTTTTTGTTTGGAGTATATGGTCATCAAACAGAAAGCACGTTGAGGTGCCTTAAAAACAGATTTCATCAGCCTGATGTGTTTGACATTGGTTTGTACTTTAAAACTGGACACATGGAGGAGCGTCATCACAGGACTGGCTGATACTAAGCAAGAATTCAAATAACATGCTGCTCCCACGAGTCAGGGAGATGTACACAAGCAGTTTTATGGTGTGTCCTTGCAGAGCATCATTGTCCGGCGATGTCCAGAATCTGACCTGAAAGTCTGGCACATTTGTGAATGGATGAAATTTAAATTGCAAAACACTAACCTTAACTGTCTGCTTGACAATGTTGCATTGCATTCTAAAACGTTAAAGTCAAAGTCCAAAGCAACACACTGCAGTATTTCTGAGTTTAGGTGAACTGGTAAATAGTTTAAACAACATTTCTTGTGTAAATCTGTGCATTCAGTTCATGTGCAAAGGTACAAGATTTAAACCAGCATTTTTTTTTGTTTTGTGTGTGTTTTATGAAAATACTCCACATCTTTAATGAACAATACATTTGCCAAAAGCGCTCTCATACATGTTGTTCATGTTTTAGTTAGGTGGAAATATGTTGACTATTACATTTTCATCAAGAACAGCTAAACCTTTAATGAGCTAAGCAAAACTTCTCACACAGTGTGAAACACACACTAATCAATACCAATTTACTATATGCTAATTGAACTGCATGGGTAACAAATGTGTATTTTAGCCTCAGTTTGGTTTCAGGGGCAAACACTATCTGGTCAGTTCTAGTCTCATGTGTTTCCAGATGAAATGATTTAAGGACTTTCTCATGAGTGTCTCATGTATTATTTTATTTCATGTTTTTCTTCATTCTGATATGGCCCATCCATTTAGTAGATGACTGAAATGTATTTTGTGTTGTAAACATTTTGATGTTGTACATATTGCTATGAACATTTTATATGTGCTGTAGCTTTTAATGATCAACTTAGGTTCTAAACAAATGTGGAGCAACACCATGAATAAATGATTGAATTAATTTATATTATTTTCTATTTAGTTTTTTATTAGAAATCACAACATTGTCTCAAATAGTGCTCAGAACTATCATTGTTCATCTAATTCTTCCAAGACTAAATGATCGTAGCATCTCTCATTTCTGTCTCTCTTTATTTCTCCTGAGGCATTTTAAAAGAAATATAATAACACATATAAAGACATCTGTCGAAGCCAATAAATAAGCCAAAGAATCTGACGAGTTATGCCTTACATGAAAACCAGATCAAGGTGAAATCAGGTCGACATACAAAGCAGGATTGTCTGCAAAGTAGGTTAGACAAGTCAGAAATAACTTCAGGCTTTGAACAGTGTGTTTGCAGCATCTGAACAGATTGAATGATTGGCCGTCATTGATGGGAATGATGTGTGGTTATTGTTCATGCATTTTACACGCTCTCAGAGATATACACAGTAAAACTAAAAAGCCAAAAAAGACCGATCTTATTACAGTTGTAAATAAAACAAAGATAATTGGAGTATGTTTGACAAGAAAATACTATTTCCTTCTATTTCACATTGAAAACAATGTTCCTTGTCATTTCTGTGTAATTATGTGAAATATACTAGCAATATCTGAGTGAAAACAGTTTCAAAGTAAATTCTACACTGAAAAAAACCTTACAACAATTTTCACCCAGAAACTTCACGTATAATTATAAAGAAGCAGCTATTAACACAGTCAATTAAATGTGACATTTAGTAGAAAAACGGAAATCCACTCCATTAATCTTTGTTGTATTTATAAATTTGAAAAATATTTTGTGTGTAGGTGTATATATTATCTCTTATTAATGTATCATCAATTATCGTCATCATCATTATTATTATTATTAGTATTATTATTATTATTACTACTACTACTATTATTATTATTTATATATTTTGTATTTTTTTAGATATTTAGATACTTTTCAATTAAACTAAATTCTTAAGAGTCCAAGAGACAAAACAATCATTAAAATGAAATGTTATTTGAAACGGCACCAAAGAGAACGGTCAATGGTAATGAAAAGCTCATGTACATTTGTTTTTTGGCACACAATAAGAGGACCCCAGAGAGAGAGGGGGGGGGGGGGGCTGTATGATATGAAAATGTATATTCCAACTTTAGTCTACAGTACAGGCCTTCTCTAAACTTGCTCCGCTGCAGCATTGTGTTACATTTTCTCAAGTTGGAGACGTTCGAATGCAAACTAATTATTATTATTTTATTTTTCACTATTACTTTATTTTGATTATTTCAAAAGTATAATGCCAAATGCATTATTGTGTAATATCAACAACAGTATGATTTCCCCTTGATGACAGCAGCGCTGTGTGGCCTGCAACGGAAGCCATTAGTGTAATGATGGAATATTGTTGTTCTGAGGCAATGATCATAGTAGTTTCGTTCTGATTTCTGTGCACCTCTGATGAGGCAAACATGCAAATGAGGGGCCTGCCATGGCAGCATCCGCCGCTGTCTCTCGGTAACCGGGAAGACAATGAACAGCGGCCTCCGTTCTCAATGCAAATGTTATCTGGCAGGATGTTTCAGAAATAATGTGTGACTTTGTGTTAGCAAATGAGATTTGCATCGTTACAACATGGCCCGGCAATGTGCGCGTGTCAGGCGGGAGACGTCTGGAGGAGCATACACTGCAATACTGCAGCACGCGCCCAACCATTGTGATAAGATAATAATTAAAAAATATGTGTGATTTAAATTGTTTTCAGCATATTCATTAGCGCTCTGCCGCACTGCATTATGTGCAATGATGTGGCGCTGTAACATGCAGTAAATCCCACGGGCCACTCTTGCAGTCAATGACATTAGGTGATATTGTCGATTATTGAAATTAGACTTAAAATAGCGCGGAACGTAACGTGGTAGAAAAGCCAATTCTTTCTTTCTCACATCAGACACAGTATACTGTTGTGGAATAGTGCTTTGTTAAAAACAATTACATTTCATCAGTAGACTAGACTGTTTTTAGCAAATCACTAATTAAAATACAACTAATTATTCTGCAACCCAATAAAATAATTACCATGGACAACTTCCAACCCGCCGAGTTTATAATGCAATGGAAGGCACTTGAGTAATTTAGAGAATTATATTTAAATCACATAAAAAGTATAATACAATCTATAATAATAATACTTATTATTATTATTATTATCTAAAATATTTGTTGTTATTTTGTCCTTGTTATTTATTATTTGTAATTTATTTATTATGTATTAGTCACTTGCCTTGTTTGTTAATTATCATCACTTTTGAAACCTCTTTTTATCTTTTTAACAATATTTAATATGTTGTCTAACTACTTTGAACAAGATATCTGTTTTGCCTTGGCAAAAATTATTTGGTTGAATGACATATTTTGAATTTCAGAAACAAACTAATTTAAACTGGCTGAACAAATGAAAATAATTAAGGAGACAGTCGTGAGAACTCAATATTCTCTTGCATCCTGTTAACTTCTTTGCAGACTGAAAGTCATCATTAATCTAGAAGTGTGAGATGATTGAGGTAAGTCACCTCTCTCTCTCTCTCTCTCTCTCTCTCTCTCTCTCTCTCTCTCTCTCTCTCTCTCTCTCTCTCTCTCTCTCTCTCTCTCATGAGCCATCCTAATTAAACGCATCTGACAGTCAAATAAATTATGGACGGGATTTAATCACGCGCTCATCAGTCAGCTACGTCTTTCAAAAGGATTTATCTAAACTTTCACAGCAGAAACATGTCATTACATACATCCCCCCGCTGTGTGGAACGTGTTCATGAAAGACTCGTTTGAAACGCGAGCAACCAGGCGTCATGAACATAGCCTGTCATTAGAAGCGGTATCATGGAAAAGAAAGTGATTTCTCCCGGGAGATTCCCGGGCCGGGCTCGGATGAGCGGAAGTGTTCAGTGCGACGGATCTCGTGTTAGTCACAGTCACGGCACTGCACCGATCCATCGTGGGTTGTCAGGAAAAGGCCCTTATTTCCAGTGGAAAATGGCACTCGGTAACATTTAGCATCTTTGATGGGTGTTTTTCAGTCCTTTGAGGACAGCGAATGCATGATGTGTCACTATGTGGGAGTTCTCTGCATGGGGACCATTGCTCATCTCAGATGTATTTTTTAATTTTTTTGCAGGTTTGTATCTGCAAGCTGTTGAAGCAGACATGCTGAAGATGCTCTGTCACGTAGTCTTGATTCTAATAAGGCCCAAATATCGAAATTGACTGGTTTTCTCCAAGTCAAAATATTATTTAATTTGCTGAATCATCCTGACTGCATTATGTCAAACTATTTTTAAGGGTCAGATCAGATCAGAAGCCAGGAAAGTTGTCTCGTACCGTGTTAATTGAAGTGACAGTCCTGCCATCAGGTAGAAATAATACTTTAAAATGATCACTTTTGATTAATTTGAATATAGACATTAGGACTTTCAATCATGAAAGTGAGGTCAGCAGGGGGTGCTCATCCTGCAGTCTGTGTGGGTCCTAACGCCCCAGTATAGTGACGGGGACACTAGGCCTACACTGTAAAAAACAAAAAAACAAGCACCGTCCTTCGGTTGAGACGTTAAACCGAGGTCCTGACTCTCCGTGGTCATTACAAATTTGCCCATTGGACTCTGACCATCATGGCCTCCTAATCATCCCCCTATTCTGATTGGCTGTTATCACTCTGTCTCCTCTCCACCAGTAAGCTGGCACAATATGGCTGCCGTCGCATCATCCAGGTGGATGCTGCACACTGGTGGTGGATGAGGAGATTCCCCCTTCTATGTAAAGTGCTTTAAGTGTCTAGAAAAGCGCTATATAAAAGTAGCAAATTAAACAACTACTGCAAGATTACTTCACCTATTTTCATTAGTCACTTACAGCTAAGCTATTTTAACTTTAGATTTGTTTTATCTATTTAGGTTAATTAATGTATCATATTATTAATTATTATTATTGGTAGAAATATTAATATTATTTTGACAAATAAAATCAGTTAATTTAGATGTTACCAATATATATATATATATATATATATATAATATATATATATATATACATATATATAAATATATATATATATATTATTATTAAGTTTATAGTATCATTATTATTATCATCATTATGTGGTTTAAACCTAAAAGTGCATTCATGCATTCATTTTAAATATATGGAATTTATCATGAGTAATATATAATTTTGTTAAACTGTATTCAAACTTTACTCATTCTAATATGCTGATTTGCTGCCCAAGAAACATTATTATTATTATTATTATTATTATTATTATTATTATTATTATTACTATTAGCATTACTATTGATCATTTATTATTAAATGTGTTTATAGCTTTGTTGTACTTAAATATAATAGAATAGAATAGAATAGGCCTGCATTTTCCAAAAGCATCATAAGCCTAAAATGATTGTAGCTCCATTGGTTTCAATGGGTCTACAATGTATTTAAGCTCATGGTACTTTTGGGAAATGCAGAACAGAACAGAACGTAATAGGAAGAATAGGATACTCATATCTGGCGCTTAATCAAAAAATAACAATGAACCTTGCTTGTAATTGTTATTGAAATATTATAGGCAAATATTTGCAATATGTCAGCTGAAATAAATTACACATAGACAGTTGTATCTACCCTCTCATGGATTATGTTGAAAATACGATAGCAAATCATCACAGATAATGTGGCCGAAATGTCTTCTGACAATATTCTGGTATTTACATTTTGGTATTGGTTGATATTCAGACATGACTCACATAAAATGTGGATGACTCAAGTTTCCCAAAAGCAAAAACACTCTTTCTGTGCATGTCTGGCCACAGAGACGCAAAACAAACACGTCCGTCATATACACACACACCGAAAAATCCGGAGGGTGAAACAAACTCATGGAATGTTTTTTCTTCTTTCTTTTACGCTGACAGATAGACTCACTGTCTCTCCTCTCCACTGGCTTATCATCAGAGCAAACAATACAGTCCCATATGTAATAACAGCTATCATCATGAGCCCAGGACTGCATTACAGACTTAGATTGTGGACTTGATCGAGTCCTCGTGGGGAATTCGCCCAAGTTAACAGGAGTGTGGAGGGCAGAGCTGCATAGCCAAGCATCGGAAATGAAATCCTGGTGCTGAGCTGCATGCCTCTCCAGACGGCCTCACGCTCGAGTGACGAGACGGGCTTTAGAAGAGTGCCGTGTCACAGTGGACTGATGTTAGAGAATAGAGCAGACAGGCAACGAGAACGGGATAAAAGAGTGGGCTGATAAAGACGCATGCTTTCATCTGATTCCTTCATTTAAACGTTTATTTAAAAAAAAATGTATTATGTGCCGCCAGACACAGATAGTTATCCTCAACTATAACACAATGAAAATGTGAGTGCAAAATTGCCTCTTTAGAACTCAATGGCACAATGACTGCATTGCTGCTGCGTGATTGCTATGGTGTTTCTCATGGTTTCTAGGGTGTTGCTAGGTGGTTGCTTACTTTTAATTCTCAATTTTCTCGATTGATGATTGATTTTCTCGGAATGATTCTCAACCATTCTCAACCATTTTTACAGTTGTGTTGCTAGCTATATATTTTGTTTTTCAATAAAAAAATAAAAAACCATTTATTTTAAATATTTCTTATTACAAATGTCTTTCTGTTCTTTTGATTAATTTAATTAACCAATGTATTAATTTCTTAAAAAAAACTAATATTGATAGTAGTGTATAATGAAATGTTTTTGGCATTTAGAATTAATGTAGAAAAATACATAAATATTGTGTATCTGCTTCAAAGATTTGCGAAATCTGTGCATTTCTCATATTTTTTTTTGCCAATAAAAATTTTAAAAGAACAGCATTTATTTTAAAATAGAAATAGCCCGTCTTTTTTCCCCTTCTCCCAAATGTAACATTATTGTTCAGTTTGTATGTAATGGCAAATGTCTTTCTGTAATATTTCGTTTTGCTTTTTTATAAAGTTAATTTAGAAAAAAGTTGATTTTTTTTGTTGTTAAATAATTTTTTCTTTAACGACCAAGCGGCCAGCGGCAGACAGGTCGCAAATTTATTATTTTTTTTTATCATTTGATTAATCAATGCTGAATAAAAGTATTAATTTTCTTTCAAAAAAAATTTTGTGACAGGAATTCCTCTTTTTGCTTTCACTTTGATAGTGGATCACTTTCACTTTACAAGAAAAAAAAAGTGTATAAAACAAAAATGATGTTATTCTTAATGCACAACAACAATAAAACAGTTTTGGACCCATAACATTTAACAAAAAGAATAATGCATGACACATCACATTGTATTATACAGAAATACATAAATGTTTAGCAAACATGGAATCAAATAATAATATATAAAAACATAAGGAAATCTGAGGTATAACAAGCTCAAAACGAAAACAAAAGTCAAACTAAACTGTCTTGCTGACAGAACTTGCATGTTTTCTCTACAAGAAAAGCAAATGTTCACCTTCTCTGGTTTAGCGGTCTTTTCTTTAGTTTGAAAACCAAATCCTCCGCTACCTTCGCGCTCGTGCTCCGAGTGAAAGCACAATGGGCGCGCGCTGCTCTTGTAACGCGCCGCTTCTGCGCTCCTCTGCTCTGCTTTTACGCGTGCTAAGGCTCTATAAGCGTGGATCAGGAAATCTTTCTCCTGTGAAAATGGAGCAGGCGACCATGCACTAGCAAGTGACCACATCAAATTTTTACTCGCCCAAAAAAGGTTATTTTGGTCGCAGTCTAGAGCCCTGAATATATAAATAATTTTATATAAAGAAAACAAGGATATCTCGTCTTCAATCACAAAAATAACCGAAACCTACATTATAGATAAATATATCTATGCTTTAAATTACTACTTGACTGCGTGAAGATTGTTGGCAGACGCAGCTCTGAAAACACGTAATTAGCGGTAATTACTTTTGCTGGGGTCGCTTTATTGCTGTGCGCAGAACTCTTCAGCTGCGCTTAGCTCTGTTGACTGCCGCGGCAGCACGGTCTCGTGTTGTTTCCACCAGCGCGGCATTTTTTTTCATCACTAATTGATGGTGCTAAAATATAAACATAAGGAGAAGCCTAAAACAGGCCCGAGGCCCGGCCCGCGTCTGAACTATGAGTGAAAATGACCCGATCAAGCCCGGTCGGGGCCGGGCTGAGAATGCAGGGCTCTAGCGTTCCCCTCGGTAGAAATCACGTTTCTCCTCGGGGGCCCCTCCCATCGTCGGGCCCTTAGAATCGTCCTAACCTTTCCCCCCCTTACGGCGCCCCTGCTCCAACGTAAAGCTAAGTTCTTGTGACGACCCCATCCTATGCTCCTGCTGTAGCGTCGACACTGGGAAATAAGCCAAAGGGCGGCAAAATAAACCTCTAATTAGCCTTAATTTGCCTTTGTTAATTTACAAACAGCAGATGTTATTGCTCCTGCGTGTGTTCGTGTCTCATACATATGTATAAAAAAATCAGTGTCGTGGAAAAATTAATGAAGGTAGATGTAAAAGTGTTAGTTAGCGGAATATGCAATGCATAATTTATTTTCCTTGAAACTAACCTTACACGCTAAACCTAAAGTCAAATGCAACGCCTTTTAAAACATCACAAATTAATTATCCTGTCACAGGCGATAGTGGACTGGTTTCTTATGTGTTAGCTAGATAATCCTAGAATATTTCTCCCAAAAATGTCTACTTTCCTTTGCAGAAAACAAAAGGAGAACTTTTGAAGGGCGTGTTGATATTTCCTTGCAATGCAATCACAGTAAATTAGGACTGAAGATGTCAAGCTTTTAAAAAGGATGCAAAATCTCCATGAAAGTGCTCCACATAACATGCATGCTTGGTTTTAAGTCTTCTGAAGTCATATGATAGCTTTTGTGTGAGGAACAGACCCATATTTAAGCCTTTGTGCTTCTTGTCTATGTACTTCTGTAGTATCTTCGCTCTTCCGCAGAACTCCAAATGTTGAATTTTATTCACATGGAATTAAATAGCATATCATAAAAAATAGACACTGATGAAAGTATTATGTTTCATGGTTATGTTTCAGTTCAGCTTTTTCTGATATGAGTCTCCTAAAATTTCTTTAAACTTTTTCAACTTTCACTTTTTTTGTGTACTTAAAAAAAGGAGAGCACAGCTCAACATCTGCATAACACATCCCATATTAATTATGTTTGGAAATATAGACTGGTTGAATGGTTTGTCTGAATAGTTTAAAGAAAATATCTCAAGGCAGATGTTTCTGAATAGGGATTTTCATAATACACATTGTTTAAAAACGTACTCGATTACTATCGTAACCTCGGTTCCCTGATATATGGAAACAAGTACTGCGTCGAGTATCGACACTTAGTATGGGAACCAGTTTTAGTGCCGTTGAGAGAGAAAACTAAACAAATAATCTCAACACAGCACATTCCTAAGGAATGTGCCCCCCAGCATTTGCAAGTCATAAAAGTTAATGCATGATCAATCTTCATTGAACTGGCTGGCCTATTTCCTGCCCTAAAATCTCCTTATCTCAGGAGATTTCTAAAAAACAGGAGAAATTTGAGAAGAACATCTGGGATGTATTCAAGAACAGGACCTCACTGTTGGTTCTTATCACTTAACCATAATTCAACCGAAACAGGACAAAATAACTCTCTATCTGGAAATTTTCCGGAATGACCATTTAACGCATAATTCATTAATGCAAGACTGTTTTACGATCTGACGTCTGAGCTAAAAAGCTCTGCAGATGCACACCCAAAGTGACTTCCTGACCCCAGACACCTCCCGTTTCTCTGTTGCATTCCAAGGGAATGCGCGCTCTCTCTCGTTCTTGTGCAGACAAAGAACGAGCAAACTGTTATGGACTTTATGCTAAAAGACAATTAATAATTCCTGCAACTATTAAAGCAATATACTCAAGAGACAATATATATATATTAAGATTGTATTTTATGTCTTCTATAAGCATGATGTGTAGTTTCTAATCTTTAATCTGAACCCTTTTTATGTTTTAGCAGGAAAAGCTATGAACGTGTGTGAAATATGTTGAATTTGATTTCTCATGAATGGTCATGATAAATGCAAAGATTTGGTGTGAACTATATGTCAATTGTCAGCATCGTACGAATTATGAATACTTTTATAAGTTATTAGAGGTATTTTCCTTCATGTGATAAATTGACTATCAGGTAATGTAGGCGCGGCAAGAAGCCGTGCGGGGCGGGGCTCTGCCGCACAAGAACAATCTGATTGGGACAGCCGCCCGTGGGTGGACCCAAATCGGGCTGTTTAAAATGGACACAAAAGCTTTGTTCATTAGCTTAGCGCTGGAACTTCGGGTTCTTCGTTTGATCACGCTAGATCACCGCCTTTACCATCAGGCTGAGGAACCTAAAGACATCATAGACTTCAACAAAAGGTCTCACTGAAGAACTTTAATGCCTGAAGCCATAATAACTCTAAAACAAGCTTCCTAACAGTGTCATTACGTCACAAAGGAACCAGGCAACCGCCAATCACAAGAGGGTTTCCACAGTGACATCACGCAACCAGCAGCCGGAGGTTTCCAGAAAACATGCGGAAAAACCTGATCGGCTGACAACTCAACTGAAAGCAAGTAGACCAAACAAAATCTATATTGTTGCTGGTGAATTGATCTGTATGCAGTAAAGATAGCAAAGTCTCTGCTGTGATCTTCCTCTGGTAAAGTTACGAGATAGAAAAAGACTGTTAGCCTTAAAACTCTCTTCAAACCGCAAAACTCCTTATATGTGTGCGCATGTGTGTGCGTATGTTTATGTGTGTATATGTGTTTTAGTACGTTTAACGTTGTATTGTAGAATAACAGTTAGCAAATAAACCTTGTTTCATTTATAAAGAATGATGTCTTGGGCTCTGTGATTTTCAAGTTTGAAACTATTTGCCAAAGATCGCGTTACCTAGCTCAATTTTGATAAAGTGCTAATTTTGTTTGTTTTATCGTTGGCCACGAAGCAAGATAAACAATTTTTTTTAAAGATATACTGATGTTAATGGTCACTGGATGAGTCGTTAATAAAGTATAAATCATAGGTTAAAGATTAATATCAAGACTCACATGGGATGAAACCAAGACTCACATGGGATTAGGCCCAGGCTATTCTGTATAGAATACACCAAGCACAAGGTGAGCCTTGAGGGTCATCCGTGGCCTGGGTGTCGTCCCGTAAGTGATACCTGGCATCCATATAGTTATGGACAGACCAAGCAAAAGAGGGGCTTGAACAATGTTGGTCAAGTTAACCCCGGAAGATTGCTACTTAAGCAGAAAGGACTCTGGCCTGCGAGGCGGGGACATCCCGGTTGTAAAACCTTACAAATGTGGACGGCGAGGACCAGCCGGCCGCCTCACAAATGTCTAAAATGGACACCCCGCTGGACCATGCCCAGGAAGAGGCGATGCCTCTGGTGGAATGGGCTCTGGCTCCGATGGGGCACTGCAACCCCAAGGAGGAGTATAATAATGTGATAGCATCCACTAACCACCTAGAGATTCTCTGCTTCGTAACAAAGCCACCTTTAGCGCGGTTACCGAAGCCAACACAATCTGTTCTGACTTTCTGTATGAGCAGCCGCTTTCAATGTACTTTCAGGGCCCTGACGGGGCAGAGCAGGGATTCTTGGCTGCCCGTCTGGAGGGAAAGCGCTGAAGCGCTATGACCTGGGCTCTGAACGGAGTGGAGAGCACCTTAGGTACATAACCCAGCCTTGGTTTCAGGACGACCTTGGAGTCATTATGCAAGCCGTGCATTGGTTCGTTTTTTAATCCTACACGAACCAATCACGTAAAATTATAACTGCGTGATTGAAATAGGCTTCAGTTGAAGAGGAAAAGAGAGTTTTCCCATGCTAAGCATCGATACCTGACGCAGTACGAGTGAAATATCAAAATGGAACAGCTTTACATTAAAAAACATGATGTTATTGTTTATAATATATTTATTTTGCATGCCTTGTTGTTTATCAGATATAAAAAATAGCTGATACATACTACATTACATACATTTTTGTGATGATATAAACAGTTATTTGCTGTTTTCTGTTGTGTGTTTTTGTATTTCTTATTTTTAATTGTATTTATTTATTTATTTATTAAAATATCTATATAGTTTTCATTATATTTTATTCCAGTTTTAGTTATTTTAGCCCATTAAAATAAACAAAATGAAAATGGGTAGTGTTTCCTTGTCACTAGCTGACAGAAGTCTAATTTATTTATTTATTTTTTCATTTAAATATTATTTTACTTTAACCAAAATTGTTTTATGGTTTTAGCTAATCTTGGATGGAGCCTGTAAAACTATTTTTTTATAAAACTTTTAGTTTTTTAATATGCTGCACTACAGTTTTCACATCTTTAGGTCATTTAACGCATGTTTAAAAGACTGTTGATCATGTTCTGCCACATTAATGCATACAAAAATCCAATGGCCTATTTCGATGTTTGTCACGTCGAGTCT
This sequence comes from Ptychobarbus kaznakovi, assembly GCA_027422405.1. Lineage (NCBI taxonomy): Eukaryota > Metazoa > Chordata > Actinopteri > Cypriniformes > Cyprinidae > Ptychobarbus > Ptychobarbus kaznakovi. The sequence continues at coordinate 18,486,558 of CM049799.1, read as the reverse complement.
CTCAATAGCTGTAGCTTCATTTTATTCTTATTGATGATGGCTGAGTCTAATTATTTAGTGTTTGTTCATATACAACAGAATGAGGCATGAGCAATGGGAGGCCAGTGATGGGCTGTTTTAAAAGATGCTGCGAGGCAGGAATTAACGAGATCTATATATCATTGTACCATTGCCAAACACACAATGCTACTCTAAGAATAGATATGACAGAGAGACAGATGCAGATAGACAGCGGGAAAGACAATGTGAAAGTGAAGGAGGATGGAGGGAGAGAAAAACCTGAAAAATCAGGAACAACATTTAGGGAGCTGCTTTCATTTTAATTGAAATGATTGCACAGAGATATAAAAGGCTTCATTTGAGGGAAGATGGTAAAGATGTCATGGAAATAATCAGGCAAAATATATAGCAATCTATATTCCAAATATAAAAAAACAGTTCCATTATTAATAAAACATCCAGATAATAATAAATAAAATAATATATATATATTTTCTATTCTCATTCAAAGTAATCCTTTCATATTGGCATGCAACAATAAAAAATAAACATAATTTGTTTTATATATTTTGTTCCATGATTTTGTCTTAGTCCATCCTTTTCAGCAATCAATCAATCAATCAATCAATCATGTTTATATACATTTATATTATCTTATTATTTTTTGTTATGCGTTTGTAAATTCCACTACAAATAACTGGAAATATGACATACATTAATTTATGAACCTGCATTTTTTATAAAATTGTGTAAGATTTTTATATGATCCCATATTTGTTCTGCATTTTCACAAAAATAATTGATCTCCCTTTTTCCCCTTTGTAGATGACAAAAGACACCCAGCATCACTATTATGCATTTCCCAGACCACTGGCATGTAGACTGTATGTGTTAAAATCTTGTGATGAAATCTGGACTATCAAGGGAAATTTAGTCAGTTTCCGAGTTGCATTTTGACACAATGGGCCGTGATGCTGCCTTAAAGTGTGCCGTGTATGCTGCTATTATATAAAATAGCAAATAATGATTTTCTATCTTCATTATTATCGTTATCATCATTTCATTGATTTCCATTCATGATGATGAAAAGAAGGCAGCACAAGAGAAGCAGATAAGAAGATAATGACTGGTGTTTTTAAATGAAAATCAGCATTCAGTAGACTCCAATCTAACATTTTTTTTTTTTTTTTTTAAATAACAAAAGACACCTGGCATCATTCATGTGCAATTCCCAGACTTTTGATGAATCTGGATTATCAAGGGAAATGTAGAGTGTTTCTGGTCAGCAGTATTTGAGTATGCAGATAATGCTATCATTACAGTCATTTCATTGAAGCTGATCAATATTCAATAATGTATACAGGAATTTTAGTTCAGCATTTTTTATTTGTTTTGTTGATAGTGAATAGTGAATTGGTGGGTTTTTTGTTAAATGTGAGCCAAAATCATCACAATTAAAAGAACCAAAGGTTTAAACTACTTCAGTCTGTGTGCATTGAATTTATGTAATACACAAGTTTCACAATTTGAGTTGAATTACTGAAATAAATGAACTTTTCCATGACATTCTAATTTATTGAGATGCACCTGTAGATAATGATGATTATATCTTCATTTCAGACTCAATAAGGTCCATATAAAACAAAAACAGAATTTTTTTTTCAGCAATTGCACATTTCGGTAAATGTAGTAGGTCATTCATTCATCCCATACGTCCAGAAAAATCCACATACTGGGCCCAGTACACATAATACAGTACATAATAGAGTTTATATGCCTGTGAATAAAATGACTATGATTGCATTTAAAATATAAAGTTCAAACATAGATCAACGTCACGCTAGCAGCAAAGCACACATTATATTTCCCCAACACACTCTTCGTTTAGAACTCCCATAATTACAGAGGGGTTTCCATCATCAGCTTCACCACTAAATTGAGGGCTGCCCCTATCAAACACATGCAGTCATGGGAAAAGCAATTATCACCACAAATTCGAAACACACTGACATTCCGTTTCTCTTGGGTAAGAGAAAAAAAAGCACCATTAGATTACATCTAATTATTCATACAGTAGCTGGATGATGTCATTCGAATATTTCTGCTTATTCGCTGCTGGATTGGAAACTAAGATAAAGCTTCAGTGTATAGATGGAAATATAGGAAGATGCAGCTGATCTTCTCTGATATGCCAGCAGTATTTAGATCTTCCTCAAGAGCTTGTGAGTAGCCATTTATGCACATGTCGAAGAGATATAGAGTTATCATGTAGAAAATGAATCATTATACGTATACTCGCTGATATAGAACGTTTTTTTGAGAAATATTAACTGTCAGGAGATGTTGATGTGATTCCACTTAAATTACCACTAAGCTCTGGATGTGGGAAGCTGGGCCTACATCAGTCAAAAATACATTTACTTTCTGTTTAAAGGAGCAGATCACCTAAAAATAACATGTCTGTCATTATTTACTCACCCTCAAGCTGTTTCAAACAAGCCGTATTTTTATTCTGGATCCAAAAACTGGCAAAAAGTGAGCTGTTATTTTAGTCAACATCAATTCAAAAATGTCTATTCAATGTCAATTCATGTCAATGTCAAAACACCTCCGAGTGTTCCCTTTTTCATCCTTGAAAGTGTTTTTCTGATGCCATGGGTTATAAAAGTTATGATGTTTACTTTGTTTTGGGGTTTTATTTTTTGAAAAGCCTTTTCACCAAGGCTGAAATTTGGATAAGTTTGTCTGCGATCAGCCCTCTCTCATTCCCTAAAGTTTTACGATCCTGGAGTATTCCTACACCTCACTGACCTGTTGTAAAATTAACTGAAACTGCATATTTAGGCCGAGGCTTACAGCAGTTGTTTTGACCTTTATCAAAGGAAAGTGTGTTCATTTCACACTCACCCTCTAACACTCTCTAAAGTTTCATGATCCAAGGATATTCCTACACTGAAATGGCCTCTACATTTATTCACTTAGCATATGCTTTTATCCAAAGAGACTTACGAATGAGGTATATAACAAGCAATTTATCATAAGATGCCAATGACACGAGAAGCCTGTTTAAGCCTCGTAGTGTAAAAGAAAGTGAAAACTGACCACGTGCCCCAGTTTGCATATATATGGTAATAGAAATCGGCATGAATGAGATAACTTCTCTCTAGAATGCCTTTGTCTCTGAATACTTAACAAATCAACTTTATTCAATTTATGTTTTTTTATTTTATTTTACTGCTTAGTTTGGTTGTTAGAGTCTCAGTTTTATGAACTGCCTGGATACATTTGCTCTTAGTTCGATGCCAGAACTGCATTAAACAAACTGACAGTGAAGTTAGGATGTTAGCCATTTTAGGCATTTATTCTCATTATGGATGCATTGTGCATTTTAAGGTGGCATATGACATACAGATGGACATAAATACTTGTATATAGTGGAAACACACATGCATTCACGTTATGTCATTTATTTATAATTATTCTGGTTTCCCAACATACACCTTTATTTAAAACATTGCATGCATATGAAAAACTATGGATCTGCGTACAAGGAAATAAACTTCCTATGAGAAATAAGTGTTTGTATGCATGGAAATGACATGGTTTATAAAAAAAAAAAACATGTGGCGTAATCTCTGTGGCATGATATAAAAATTTTCTTTAACAGCACTGGGAGCCTTTAGACAGCAGAGGAGGAAGAACAGCTATTCCAGATCATGTCTTGAGAAGACACGCGTGCTGCCAGCATTCTCAGGTGGATGGGAGGAGATGCCTACAGAGACAGATTTTTTTGTTATGCCTCGGTGCTGTCAGAGCTCATTACTGGACTTTTATAACATGACTGAGCTGCCAACACAACACAGACAGGACGATGGTTGTCCAGTCCATAGCTGGAGGGGGGGAAAGTTTGTTAGCAAAGCTTCAGAAGAGAGTCTCCCGTTGGCAGGAAGGAGGTGCATCCGTGGGGAATATCCAACTCCAGATGGTTCAGGATGGTAGGGAGGAGATGTCAGAGCAATGGACGGAACTTTAGAAAGATTCTGCAGAAATGATGCCTGCTTGTGAAGATGAAAAGCAGAGTCATTCCAGTATACGGGATACTGAACATTTGAACTTTGTGTCTTTTAGAAAATTAAGTCTGAATTAAATTATCAATGTATTTCTATAAAATTGAACAGCAGATATCTGGTCAAGCTTAGACACTGTATTAAAGGAATAGTTAACCCAAAAATGAAAATCTGCTGCACTCTAAAAAATGCTGGGTTAAATACAACCCAGTGCGGGTCTAAATATTGGACAGAACACTGCTGGGTTGTTTTCAGCCGACAGTTGGTTTAAATGTGTAATCCAGCTGGGGCAGTAACCCAACTGCTGGGTAAAAACAACCCAATCGCTGGGTTCGTCCATATTTTACCCAGAACTGGGTTGTATTTAACCCAGCATATTTGTGTGGTGTGGATTACCTTGATGTTTTATCTGCTGTTTGGACTATCATTCTGATGGCACCCATTCACTGCAGAGGATCCATTGGTGAGCAAGTGATTCTCCAAATCTGTTCTGGATTCTCTTATTTTCATCTGTGCTCCCTGTTCCCTTTATATCAACTGCATTATTAACCCAGGCCGGCAAGAACACGAACAACATGGAAATAAGGGCTAAAGGTCTAAAGTTATGGTTGTGAGGGATTGATGTTTGCTTATATATGAGGATGCCAACTTTGGATATTTTGTTAACCAACTTTTGATATATATATATCATGTTTTCTGACATTGTATCAAACAAGACTGAATGCTTTAAAAGTGAAACAAAATGTCAGTATTTTTTAGAATCAGTTTGTACTGAAGTTTGTGCTGTTGTTCCCTCCAAAACAATGTCACTTGGTTTACAGTGTTGTCATTAGTGACGTGGTTTTTAGTAGTTTTGATAGACACAAATTGTTATTTTTAACTAAATTCAGTAGTTCATGCAGTGTTCATTTAATTTTCATATTATGATAAAACAAAAGGAACTAATACAGTTTTAAGACTGAGTTTAATAGTATACACATATGAAAATGCAATAGTATTCTGTTCATATTGTTCTGCATACAGCTCATGTCTGTAGCATGTTTGTTTAGACACTATATTTTTCTCTGCACAAAGCAGACTGGGCACCTTAATCAAAGGGACCTTTGCAATCTGTATGTCTTGCACTTTTGTGTTTACCCTGCTGGCTATGTTCATGCCTATTCTGCACATAAGTGCTCAGCAGAAAGTGCCCCCCCCCTGTCATCCATGCTGTATCATAATGCCATTACTCATATTTTATGATTATTAAGTACTGTTTATAATCTGATAAACGCCTAAAAACCCTTCAACATGAACTGTGGTGTCAGTATCAAAGGAAGTGCATTTAAGCGGTCAAGAGGAAAACATCTAATGACAAACAGCCACTGAGGCTCTAGTGCCACTGCATTTTTTAATAAAAATGTGATAATTCATATAAAGACATAAAATGGTGTTCAACCCATTCAACTTCTGTAATGTGATGTATTTCTAAGTGGAACAGGATAGTAAAAATAAAAGGTCATGGTAGACAAAAGTTTAAGAAGACATGCATTATTTTTCGTAACTATTCAGGATTGTGAAATAAATACACACACACATAAATATATATATATATATATTAATTGATTGATTGGTTGATTGATATTTATTTACTCACCTATTTCTTCTTAGAAAAATTATTTTAGAAGTATTTCATTTTGAATTGATTTTTAATGATTGTTTTTTCATTCTTTTTTTGGTGATACATTGATTGATTGATTGATTGATTGATTGATTGATTGATTGATTGATTGATTGATTGATTGATTGATTGATTGATTGATTGATTGATTGATTGATTGATTGATTGATTGATTGATTGATGATTGATTGATTGATTGATTGATTGAGGTTACTATTTATGTATAATTTAATTTATTTATTTATTTTAATGTTATAATGTTATGCATGTACGCAACTTATTTTAGTTGAAAATAAAATACTGTTAAATAACGTTTGGGGTCGGTAAGATTCTGTACAAATTATTATTATTATTTTGAAACATGATTACTTTTGTGTGTGTTTGTGTGTTTTGTGTGTGCGTGTTTATAAATGAATACATTTCATTTTGACTTAAAATAGTGTTTAAAAAGTAGACATTTGGGGTCGGCAAGATTTATTTTATGTTTTTGAAGCAATTCAACTTTTTTCATGTATTCACTCACCTATTTCTTTCAGGGGAAAAAATGCTATTACAATTTAAGACAATTGTTTTCTATTTGAATATATTGTAAAATGTAATGTATTCCTGTGATGCAGCGCTGAATTTTCAGCATCATTGCTCCAGTCTTCACTGTCATATGATCACTGTCATTATAATATGCTGATTTGCTGCTCAGGAAACATTTCTGATTATTATCAATGTTGAAACAGTTGTACAGCTTCATATTTTTTTGTGGAAACCGTGAGACATTGTTTTTTAGAAATATTTGATTAATATATTGTCCAACTATATAAGCAACTTTGTTTGAAATTAATTTTGAAACTCTCTACTCGACAGCAGCCGCTAGAAAGCCTGGAGGCTAATATTGTCTGGGAAGTAACTTCAAGAACACGTCTTGCCTGGAAGCGTCACCTCAGCTGCCCTCTGCCACTTCGCAATTAATCATGCATCGGATCAAAGAGCGTTGCCCTTGGACTGGGTGACAGTTTCTGCCTCTGTTACTCCACCTGGTGCCATCAGTCCACAACAGGTCGCCCCTTGTCTCTAAAGATTGGCATAAAGTACGTGGGATCCACAAAATGGCACCTCGTGGCTTTGAGTTTTATTTAGTGTGCGTGATGGCCAGTCCTTCCGCACTCCACTGCCTCCACAGCTGCTGCTTCTTGGCGCCCATCTGTTAAGGGTATTGTGTGCGCTGTGTGCTGATCCCGAACTCATTACCAGCATCCTTCCCTTATACACTATTGTTCTTTTAACTAATGTGGAGTCTCACAACCAGTCAGCCTCGGATATGCCAGTCGACAGGCAAGAGGAGGCGGTGGATGCTCAGCTGCGAGAGGTTCTGACCTGATTATAGTTTTTTGTCTCGTGGGAACGGATGTTTTAAGAACTTTTGGTAGTAGAATAAACCATGTTATGGCTTCAAAAAGGCACAGCTGTTTTCAACATTGATAATCCTACATCTGTCTTAAGCAGCAAGTCAGCATATTAGAATGATTTCTGAACGATCATGTGACACTGAAGATTGGAGTAATGATGCTGAAAATTCAGCTTTGCATCACAGAAATATATAACATTTTTAAATACTATATTATATTAATAAATTAAATATACAATCTAATATTTATTTAAAAAAATGTATGTTTTTCCATCCCTGATATAAAGATATTTAGTGTCAAACCATCAATAGACAGCATGTATTAGTGTTGGGCGATATACTCAATTGTCATATTTTCCTATCGTCAGTCTGTGAGATTGACGATACATGATATTGTCATGTTCATTTATTAAATTATTTACTTAGTTTAATTGCCGGAGAGTGAATCAACTCCAGTGTAAGTTACTAATTAATGCTTACATGTCCTCAGTTATTCAAACAGCAGCTACAGAAAATGAACAAAGAACATTTACATTATCAAAGAACATCATAACTGACTTCAGTCTAGCACGAGTATATGCACTCCCGTTATAATAAGTGAAGCTATCTACACTGCATGATGAATAAATCTTTTATACGTACATCGCACATACATCTGCACTTTGTTTATGATGAGAGAATTTGCGAGAGAGCTGAATTCAGCCAGCGAGAGCACACACTCAACAACAAAACTCATCTGAACACCTCTGATTGACCATTGCATTCATAAATTCAACAGAATCGCGTGTGATTGGTTATAACATGCAACACTGCAAAAACATGGAAAATAAATATATAACAAATGATATAACAAATAATCCCTAATATTAATTAAATAGCATTACTAGCCTGATGATAATAATAATAATAATAATAATCCTTAAAGGCATCAGCCCCATGCAATATCTCTGACTATAGTCAATACACGATACTATCGTCTATCGACACAACCCTTGCATGTATGCATGCATAAATACATAAATAAATGTATGCAATGCACAGCATCAATACAACTCTGTAATGTAATTACCCAACAACGTGGAAGAGACATATTTGTCTTGAAGATTGGTAATGACATCCTTGCCAAGTCTGCTAATATTATTAATGCATTCCAAGTGATTTGTTCAGCGTGATGTGTAAACACGGGTAGGTTACTGCATTTTCTGAGCACTGTACTGGAGATGGTTTCTTCATGGTTAGTCGGCATGTGATTACTTAATGATATATAAACAGTCTTTCAAACACTAGATAAGTTCAACGTTATTGAGGTAAACACGTCAAGATATGTGTTACAGTCCATTATCACAATGCACAACATGACAGCAGAGTTGTTCCTTCACAATGCAGTGCAAACAGAAGCATGACGCATCCTCTTCTATCTCGTTTCATTTCATTCTTTACTTATTTATTCTCGTTTGCCCTTTGGAAGTGGACAGGAGTGCATTCGGCCTCTTTGCCTCTTCATTTGTGCTTCTTAAGCAGTTTAATTACTTATTTTATATTGATTGTAAGTATAAAGCGGACGCAGATGCATTTTACATGTTGATGTAGATATATAGAGCTAGTGATAACTCACTAGTTAGTATAGAGTGCTCCAAAAAGCACTGTAAAAGTATTTTAAAGTAACTAGAAGCCATTTGTGAATTTACCATAAGCACAAATGAGATTTGTGAGCTCTGGCAAATCATCAACCACTCTCATTGTTTGGAAAACTGCTGCTCTTTCCTTTTGTGTTTCACCAAAGAAAGACAATAATACAGGGTTGGAATGACAAGGGATTCATTTTCAACACCAAAAGTGTTGTATTATCTTTGCATGTGCCAAATAATGTGATATATTACAGATTTGAGAATGAAACGGGTAGACAAACGTTTGCATATTGCTGTTTGTACATGACTCCAGAACACAGCAGGAAAAGCAAAGGACTTTTAATTTGGCACACCTGTAGATAGGAAATACAGGTGGGAGGAGCCATTTCAATTGAATAGATTTTAGTCAAATTTTGCATTGGACCCATTAATTTATTGCAATGTTGTGTTTGGGTTATTTTATTTTATTTCATTTCTATTTAATTTCTATTTCATTTGATTTGACTTGTTCCTCTTTGCATTTAGGTGTCCATCCATGGATATGTTGTTTATCATTTGCTTTTTATTGATATTTTTACTTTTGTAATGTAGCATATTTTGAAGGCACTGTTATTTGATTAATCATCTCAAATATGTGTAGAAAAAAGCACTGTAATTGTACAGTCATCCTGTCTCATTCAACTTCAGCTTTTCAGGAAATGTTAGTTTGAAGCCTGGCCTGAGTACACAAGGCCAAGGAACCAAAAAATGTGTCTTCGACTTATATAACATCACACTTATCCCTCTATAGGATGCACCTTGTTATTCACACCACTTGTGAATGTGGTAAGTTTGTATGAAGTAACAGACATTGATTGATGCTGTGTCTGTGTTTACAGAAGTGATTAGTATCTTAAAAAAGTTCCTTAATTATATTTTTTTCTTGCAACTTTGGCTTTATTTACAATGTGACCCCCCCCCCCACTCACATTGATGCAATCTCTAAACCGTATGAGTATTCAGCATAGGATATGAATTCAGCTGAGTAAGATTAATATGAAAAGGAAAATGATTTTGTGAGTTTTTATGTCATATTTCATACCTGCAGCCCTGAACCATGGCATTAGTGATGAAAAATTTGGATTCAGCTCGATGCACTATTAGTACCAATTCATTCAAACTGGACTGGTGGTGATTTCAGTTGCCGTCTCGTCTTTCTAAATGAAAAATCTTTTCAAAACACTGATTGATGTGTCATGCTGAACTGTGCATTAGGCAGTGAAAATCAAAGATGCTAATATTACCCTAACTAAAGTATAGGTAAGTATTTCAAAATCATTTGAAAAAACTCTTGTCAAAGATAAGAATCTGAAATTGTATATAATGAATCATTCATTGTTTTAATAATGTATAAATGAAAAACATTAGGTTTGAAGTAAGCTTTCAATTTAACTTTTTTTTCGGGGGGGGGGGGGGGGGGAGTTCTTTAGAACTAGATTCTAAAGGAAATCTGCTGCAATGTTGCTTGAGTGTTTTAGGTGACTGACAGATCATTGTTATGGCGTTGCCAGGAATCTTGTTTTGAGTGTTATATTTTACTAAATATAAAAAAAGAAAAAATAAGTAGGGTTTGCTTTGAAACTATTTTAACGTATGGCTCGTTTCCTTCGAGCAGTACGGTTCAGTACAGTAGGGTACAGTACGCAATTATGTCCGTTTCCATTGTCAGAAGTTGTGAATTGTACCAACATAGCGAATTGTACCCTTACCACTTTTTGATTCCCTTCCGTTGGGGTGCCTAGCACAGCAAAGAGTACCAAAAGTATGGAGCTAAACTCACTGCAGGACATTGATTGGTTGACTTTTGCATGATGCAAGGGGATAAAGCTTCTCCTTCACTTGGTCTGCTCTGCTGTCCATGATTGTTGGCCTTATTTACATGGTGCGCAGTCGCAAACACACAAAAAAATAACAGTGTATTTTATTATTGTATATTTTCACAAAGACAGTAGCCATTCCTTAATATGCGTTCTTGTCTGTTATTGTGGACTTGTGAAACGTCATTGCACAAAAACCTGCATAATTTTAAAACTATTACTCGTATTGTGTAATGAAATGTATTTTTAAGTAGTAGTAGTTTTTTCAGGTGATAATGTAATTGTTTAAAACTCAAATCTGCGGTTTATAGATATCACCGATTTGGAAACTTTGCTATGCCGATGTCCGGGCGCTCAGGGCTCATGTATAGAGCAGCCTTAGCTCAGCTAGTCCTTCCTGACATTTGCCGCTGGCTCTGATGTCTCTGTAGTGATTAAACAGGAGATACAATTTGTTGGGGTATATTTAACAGGCATTCGTGGTCTCATGAATATACGGTATTATTTGTTCCTGGTCATATTGTTTTGGCTGAGCTGAAGTTGCTTAATTTTATATATTTATTTTGAACTTTACCATTGTACAGGGCTGACTTGCATACGTTTGACTGAATTGTTTGATTTTGTCTTTATTTCCTCTTATACTTTTATAATGGCTATTATCGTTCATTAAAAATTAAATTTAACAAAAAGAGGCAGAGTCGTGCTTATTGTTGCTCTTTATCATCGATCGCTACTTTCCGGCATACACCACACCTATCGAGTAAGGGTTCTGTTCTCGTACTGCTGGCGGTGGAAACGCAAGCTGGATCAGGGTGTTCCGTCCCGAATCGTACCGTAGGCCTGCTGTACTGTACTGACCCGTACCGCTCGGTGGAAACAAGCCATTAGAAATTGCTAGTAAATTTTATAAATAATTGCAAAGAAATGGTAACACATTGAATTAAATATGATAATTTTAACAGACTGAAAGGGTATTTTCTTGTAAGAAAACATGCAGTAATCTTATTATTATTATAATAATATATATTTATTTTTTTTTTGTACAATTTTGACAAATCAGTTAAGATGTGTATATCAGGATACATACTAAATTGTGTGTCTTTATAACACCAGGGACTAAGTAAAACTAATTAATATCTTTATGCAGTCCATACATTTGTAAAGGACATGCGAGGAACACTTTAAAAAAGAGCAGCTGCTAAACAGGGATGGTGCATTATTGTAAGCCTCAATTTTTGAACATCGACTCAGGCTTTAAAAAATATGGTTCACCATCTGGCTTTAATCAAACTCAAGACCTCCTCTGAAACACCTTGCCCCTGACAATTTTGTATTAAACATATACGGCGCTGCATCCCAGAGTGGTTTACAGTAGAGGTAATGAGGGCAAGCTGCTTCAGTGACGCACACATCATATCATCAGTCGACGGGAAGTGACCCCGCTGCGCCTACAACCGTGCAGAGAGACGTGGACGTTTCTGTCAGAACTCTGTGATTAATTCAATGATGCTGCAAATATCACCAGTGAAATACATGATGTTACAGACTGACATATTCATAGTAGCCAATATCAGTGTTAAATGTTTCACTTACTCCTTTGGTCATGGAAAACGTATGATCTCGAGATAATATTATTCTGAGCAGAATCTGGCATTTATAAAGGAAATGCTTTGGGTTGAGTGCATCTTAATCTCTATCGAAAGCAATTTTGGCAGAATGTCAATTATCTTGTACCATCAGCTTTTTTTTTTTTAAGCAACACGTGTAGTTACAGTAAGGCACTGACAATGGAAGTAAGCAGTGCCATGTTATAAATGCAGTATTTGGCACAGACATCATACATATGGCGAGTGGAGTACTGTGCCAGTCTTTCAACTTCATGAACACTTGCAAAGCTGGTTTTGTTTCTTGATCTAGCCAATTATAGTTAGCATTCACTGTGTTTGTCAAAGAATCAGTGTATATTTATCCGTTTGGTCTTGTAAATCAGTCTTTGATCAAATAAATGTTCTGCCACTATTCCATTAATGTGATACTTGTCTCAATTTATGGAAAAATTCAGACAGAATCAAGACAATCTTATATTTTTTTCACTTTCAAAACCTAGTGAGCGTCCTGCTTCAAGGCTTCATATGCACTCAGATGTGGTAGTAGTATTAGTAAAAATAGTTCAGTTTAATTAAAAATAAATTGTATTTTCTGTGCTGTGTGTTTTGCATTTATTAAGACTATTGCATTTTTATCTTAGCAACATTAGTGTTATTAAAATAGTTTGCTTCATTTGAGGAGCGTTATTTGTGTGACAGACAATATAACGATTGATTGATTGATTGATTGATTGATTGATTGATTGATTGATTGATTGATTGATTGATTGATTTTTCTAAATTCATAAGTTTTAAACAATACACTAATAACAAGCCAGCTAAATCTGAAAATCTATTTCAAATTTTGAATTTTTTTGACTAAGTGCATAATTAGACTAAATATGTTTTCTTTTTAGTTTTATGATTTTTAATTGTATGACAAATTTCCATCAAACCTATTTGCATAAATTGCACAAGTTTATAAAATGTGTTTATTGGCAAAGCAACGACATTTGATTTTAATTTAATTGAACTTATTGTATAGTTAGATAAAAAAAAAAATGTGTCCATAAAAATTAAATACCCAGTAAATTGAAATGCATATTTTTTTAAGTTCATAAGTTTCAAAATCATAAATTTAATACACTTAGAATAATTTATTTTTGATGTCCGTTTAATGCATTTAAATCCTCTAACAAATTTCCATCAAACTAAAATTAATAAAAGTTCAAATTGCATCCGTTTTTCAGTCATACACTTAAACATCAGAAGTGAATGTTCCAAATCTGTCACTTGAGATTTCATTTCAGTTAAGATGCTGCCTCAGAAGGCAGCTCCCTATAGGCAGTAGAAAGCAAGGGAACTTGCTATGAGTGTTCATCTGAGAGCTATAGAGATGTTTTCCTAATGTGTGCTTGTCAAAGCATGCTGTGGTGAAGAAAGCACACAGTCAGCTGTTTTGAGTCCATTGGAAACTAAAACAATAGCAACTGCTCTGCGGGTGCATTTCATTGATCACTTTTGACAAGGTCTTTAGCCGCTAGCGCGGTTAATGATCACAAATAATGTTGCTATACAAAATACTTTTTTCACATTTTATGCCATAAAGTCTGATTGACTCTCTGAGGCGTATTAATAAATAGTGTAATTCCAGCCATATTATGCGACGATGACAATATTCAGTGTCTGTGCTTTATGTGTATGACAAATTGAAAGGCTTATTCTTGGCATATTCTTGCATCTATTTCTAGATTAAAAAGTAGTGGAGCATGAATATCTATTAAATGCTTACATTTCACATTAAAAAGGCTAGATAAGCAAAATCTTCACTGGGACAAAGTGTACTGCGCCGTCTCACTCTTGTAGTTCCCATTAATGTGTTTAATGGCATAAATGGAACCAGAAAACAGGAGAGTGTGTTTAGACATTAAACATGTTGTAAGAAGAGGCAAAAAGCCGAGCTTGATTTATTGTAAAACTCATAAGCTGCCATTTATTTACTTAATTTTTCTCTAGGCTTAATTTGAGGATAGAAGCAAAGTCCTTTTTAAGCTTCTCAAGTAAAGATTGGCGGCCATCTTGGTAATGCTTCTTGGCAGCTATTTATACAATAAGTACAACTCTTGTTTACTTCAGCGGGAAAAAGACCAAAAAATGTATCTCAGACAAAAGTTATCATAAAATCTATTATATTACAGATTTAAATATATAGATTTTTGGGATTGTTAAGAATTGTCATAAAGGCATGGTATGCCTCAGTTGTAACTGAAAGGTTGAACATAATTTCCTACAACAATCAAGTTGCAAAATTCTGTATATATATATATATATATATATATATATATATATACAGTTGAAGTCAAAACTTTACATACACCTTTCAGAATCTGTAAAATGTTAATTATTTTACCAAAATAAGAGGGATCATACAAAATGCATGTTATTGTTTATTTAGTACTGACCTGGATAAGATATTGCACATAAAAGATGTTTACATATAGTCCACAAGAGAAAATAATAGTTGAATAGGACTCATATGCAACTATTACAGAAAGTTCAAACGCTTACTGATGCTCCAGACGGAAAAACCATGCATTAAGCCAGGACGTGAAAACTTTTTTGAATTTGAAGATCAAGGTAAGTTTAACTTAATTTATCTCTGGAAAACAAGTATATTCTGTAACATCTGAAGGGAGTACTAAAAGAAAAAGAAAAAAGACATTTAGGCAAAACAAGAAAATTGTACTCATCTTTATTCTGTTCAAAAGTTTTCACGCCCCGGCTCTTAATGCGTGGTTTTTCCTTCTGGAGCATCAGTGAGTGTTTGAATCTTCTGTAATAGTTGCATATGAGTCCCTCAGTTGTCCTCAGTGTGGAAAGATGAATCTCAAAATCATACAGTCATAGTTGGAAAGGGTTCAAATACACAAAAATGCTGGAAAACCAAATAATTTGTGGGACCTGGAGGAATTTTCTGAAGAACAGCAGGCAGTTTAACTGTTCAGGACAAACAAGGGATTCATGAACAACTATCACTAAACAAAAAAAACACAGCTGTGGATCATTCAGAGAACAACACAGTGTTAAGAATCAAGTGTATGTAAACTTTTGAACAGGGGCATTTTTATAAATTCAATTATTTTCTCTTGTGGACTATATGTAAACATATGTCATGTGAAATATCTCATGCAGGTCAGTACTAAATAAACAATAACATGCATTTTTTTATGATCCCTCTTATTTTGGTAAAATAATTAACATTTTGCAGATTCTGAAATATGTACTGTATGTAAAGTTTTGACTTCAACTGTCAAAATAGACATATATATATATATATATATATTTTTTTTTTTTTTGTCAGAATGATATCTTTCTAACATTAATACCCTAAATCTTTTTTTCATATCCATAAATTCATGTGTTTTACAAAGTCTGCAGTAGTTTAATGGCACTAAATGTTTCCTCAGGCCTAATGGTTTATTAAGCGATTAGCTTTCATTTCCATACATATATTGCATGTGAGATAAAGAATGAGCCCTGAACGAGTACCAGCACTCATTTAGCAGCAGCGGACTTGAGCACAGGCCAGAAATACAATTTTGAGCTTTCTTTTGTTGGTTTATGGACATGGTGCCAAATTGTACTCAATAGCTTTGAATGTAGTATATCTAAGCATGTTGTAAAGCAGTGTTATTTCAATATTTTTTACCTTATTATATTATTTATCGAATTTTAATATTGTGAATAGGCTTTTACATTTTACATTTTCTTTTTGACATTTTATCTATTTATTTAATATTTCTAAATAACTTTAATCTTTTCTCTGTTTTTCAATTTCATTTCAATTTGTGTACTTTTACTACTTTAACTTCATGGTAAGTTAGTTACCAATAGTAAGTCATTTAATTTAGCATATATCACTTATATCACTTAATAACAACTGGCTCTTAAAGGGAATGGGAGATGGGACTTTGTTTGTTTTATTGCACGTTATGCCCATGTGACATAGTGAGTGTATGTAACATGTAAGTTAAATAACCATACCACAATGTCTTGTTCAAGATAACTTTATTTGTTTCTTTTCACCTTTTTTAGTCACATGGAAGATGCACCTTCCATGTGACTGATGTTTGTTAGTGTGGGGTCTTGGTCTCTGTAAATAAGAAAAGGTAAAAGGGAAATTAGACCGATATTGTTTGTTTGATAATCATGAGTCTCTTTCTCTTTGTCTTACCTTTCCCCGTGGAGCATCCTGGTAGGAGGGGCCGGCCCGCAAACAGGAAGTCATATTCATTTCCATCCATTATTATTAATGGTTATTCATTGAGCATGTGGAGATTGTTATATGAATGTTATCTGTCTTTTAAAATGCTCATAGGTTTTCATGATGAAAATAGAGTTTATTAAAGAAGATGCTAATGTCAATGTTTGTATAATGATGTTGAAGATCATGTAAATTATCAAGTGAAGTTTGGTCCAATTAGATTGTAACTGCAAAAGGATCATCATTGGACCGTTTGAATTTGAGGGGAGGAGCCTCCATTATAAAAGCCTAACTGTTTGGTAAAGGAGCTAGAGGATGGACAAGACTGAGTTTTAGTTGGACTAGTAGCCAACGGTTTCTTGTCAATATGTAAAGTGACAATCGTTTAGTGTAAGTTTTATTTTTGATGATATTTCACATGGCACATTTTTTTTTTTTGGAAACACGTTGGATGACTTCTGTTTCCTTGCTTGCTGCAAGCCTGAAAAGACAATTAAAGCAACCTCAAGAAACTGCAGAGTTTGCTTGTTTATGCTGCCTACCTTGTCACTGCTAAGAATGCCCTCCCGACAGCCCAAAACACACCTATTACTCAGTATGAGAATAGGGACAACCTTTTCAGACCATGCGCCGGGCGTGCCGACCGTTTCCCGTCATTATACTACATTTACATTTACATTTAGTTTTTTTTCAGACGCTCATATCAAAAGCGACTTACAATTGGGGAATACATAAAGCGATTAATCTTGAAGAGGCAAACAGACAGAGGAAGTGCCCCTAACACCAAGTCTTATGCATTGTTCAAATAGATACAAGCTAGCAAGGGAAGGAGAGAAAGATAAAGAGAAAGATGAAGATTTTGAAAAAGAGAAAGTGCATAATTTGTTTTTATTTTTTTTTATTTTATTTTTTTTATGATGAAGTCAAGTAGAGTTGAAAGAGATGAGTTTTCAGTTGTTGCTTGAAGATTGACAGGGATCCAGCATTCCGGATGGGGGTGGGAAGATCATTCCAGCAGCCAAGAATGGGGAAAGAGAATGTTCTGGAGAGTGATTTTGAGCCTCTCTGCGATGTTACCACGAGGCGTCGCTCACTAGCAGATCTCAGTCTTCTGGAGGGGATGTAGATTCGTAATAGTGAGTGGAAGTAGGAGGGGCTTCTGGAGGGGATGTAGATTCGTAATAGTGAGTGGAAGTAGGAGGGGCTTCTGGAGGGGATGTAGATTCGTAATAGTGAGTGGAAGTAGGCGGGGCTTCTGGAGGGGCTGTAGATTCGTAATAGTGAGTGGAAGTAGGAGGGGCTTCTGGAGGAGATGTAGATTCGTAATAGTGAGTGGAAGTAGGTGGGGCTTCTGGAGGAGATGTAGATTCGTAATAGTGAGTGGAAGTAGGAGGGGCTTCTGGAGGGGATGTAGATTCGTAATAGTGAGTGGAAGTAGGCGGGGCTTCTGGAGGGGATGTAGATTCGTAATAGTGAGTGGAAGTAGGCGGGGCTTCTGGAGGGGATGTAAATTCGTAATAGTGAGTGGAAGTAGGCGGGACTTCTGGAGGGGATGTAGATTCGTAATAGTGAGTGGAAGTAGGTGGGGCTTCTGGAGGGGATGTAGATTCGTAATAGTGAGTGGAAGTAGGCGGGGCTTCTGGAGGGGATGTAGATTCGTAATAGTGAGTGGAAGTAGGAGGGTGCTGAGCCTGTGGTTGTTCTATATGCAATCATCAGTGTCTTGAACTGGATGCGAGCTGCAACTGGTAGCCAGTGCAAGAAGACAAAGAGAGGTGTAACATCGGCTCTTTTGGGCTCGTTGAAGACCAGTCGTGCCGCTGCATTCTGAATCATTTGTAGAGGTTTGATTGTGTTTGATGGAAGTCCAGCCAGAAGAGCATTGCAGTAGTCCAGCCTGGAAATGACAAGCAAAAAAAATACTAGCAAAAGTGGATTCGAACACGCCCTAAGTGCAGATGCGCCGTGCTCTTTAGAACATGTGCTTAGATCGTTAAAATAGGGCAAATTGTCTAGTACTTTTAAAATGGATATTCTATTAAAATATTCTAAGGGATTCTTAAATAAATCACAAACTGTTTTATTTTCCCCTTTGAATAAACATGAATGTGATTAATTTGAAGTATCGCATAGGATCTGGTCATATCCATTTTCTAAATAATAACAAGTCATATAAAACAATAACTCATTGATTTAGCGTCCACCTCATAAAGTGTGTTATATAAGCTATCATTCCATGTCATTTTCCATTTATTTTAAATGTGCAGATTCAGTATGGGTATACATTTCTGAATATTGTATTGATTACTATTAAGATTTTGTTCTCTTTCAAGTAAATGCATACATTACTGTTCAAATGTTTGTTGAGAAAATAAATAAATAAATAAATAAATAGTCATTTCTTGCTTTTCATGCATGGACACTTACATTTAAATGTACTTTCAGCTTTGTTGTTGTAGGCTAATTCTTGTTTGATTTGTGCTCATTAGCACATTATTTCTAAGACTTGAAAGTTCATTATTTATTGCATTTTTTAAAGATACATTAACCTTTATTTAACATGACTCACGACACAATGCATGCTGCACAAGCCGTGAAATCTCCGTGCTGAAGTCCGCAGCTGTCTCTTTGCCTCATTAGTAGGTATTACACATGGCGTTTGTCTTATTGCTCTGGGTGCTGCTATTAAAGGCTTGACAAGAGATTTACAACCAGAATTTGTTCTTCACTTTAATTTAGTATCGACACTAATTTATAAAAGGTCTCTGAGGTCCCATGGTCTCCGAGCACCTGTTAAACAGCGATGGAGATTTGTATTTCAAATAGGACAAATCTCTTGCTTGCCGATTATTAATGTCTGCTCAGCAATGATTTACTGTATATTTTTAGCATCAGTGTGACTTTCTTTGTGTCGAATGATGTCTATGGACTTTCTGAATAGCATTAGAATATTAAGGAATTAGGGACTGTTGTGTTTTCAGTTATACTTGGATTTAATGCTAAAACATCTACTTTGATAATTCACTGAAAAACCGGGGGGGGTGGGGGGTCACCTATGGTCATAAAGTGTTTAAAGCTTAAAATCTATTTTCTTTCTATTGAGGGTTGAAATGTTCCTTTCTGCAAAGTAATATGCTTTATCAAAAATTATTCTAAACAACCTTTTTTTGTATTGTGTAATTGTAAATAATTTATTTGATGGTAGTCTCAGACAATATTTGTGTGCTTAATGTCTAAATGTCATCGCAAATAACATAATAAGTGTCATTTAGAAAAGGTCACAACATTTGATTATATTATATATATATATATTTATTTTTTTGAGAGCACTTTATCTACTTTTCTTTGCTACCGCTTTTAAGAGAAATCACTGTTCATTTGAATGAAGTGCTCATATGAAGAACTCATGAAGATCACTTTCCATTACTCTTTGAAACAAACATGAACATCTCACATAATGAAGGGCACGATGAACCTTGTTCATTTCACATTTCTAGGTAAGTCTCAAATAAAACAGAACAATGTGTGTGTGATTACAATTATGATTATATAGTCTTACTCAAATTACATTTGATTTCAGTTCTGATGGAACAATTATTGGGTGGAAAGGGTGCATGCTTTCCTCTGGAAACACTGAACTAATTAGGTCCCTTTGATCTAAACGATCCAATATACTTGATAATCTAACACTTCAATATATAAAGACAGTTTGTCTGTGTATAGTTGTGTATATATTTCAAGTCTCTCTTTTGTTCAAAGCAGATTTGCAGTTTTAAATGGTATCATTCAAGTTATACAAAAAAAAAGAAACTTTGTAAACTTCTGTCTTTTATGGCGCTTTATGTATGTATATGTGTATGTATTATATTGTATGTATGTATTTATTTATTGAGGTTTGAAAGCTTCATTTCAAAATTAATTTCATCTTTAGTTTTGGGTCAACTATTCCTTTCGTTTGTGGTTGATGCTAACATTGTATGTATGTTATGTATGTATGCATGTATTTATGTATGCATTGTATGTATGGCACTTTTCTCTATTTGTTTTCTTTCTCCAGAGTTTGCATACCTATAATATACTGTAACTCAAATCATTAAAGACATCCTAACATCCATATATATATTTATACTACGGGGCCGTTGAATGCTTGAATCTGATTGGCTGACGAACGTTCTGAGGTGTGCAATTATTTTCAGGGAAACTCACGGCGAACGTAGTTCCAGGCAGCTCTCGACCGCATTACAGTTCCATATCACTTCGCCAAATGATTTCAGTTATTTCTATAGGTCTTACAACAGCAATACAACCAAAACCAACAAGACACTGCCACATACAACGCCGGTCTTTGTCGGGAAACATGAGCGAGTACAAAGCATCGTGCTATGCTCTCCAATGTGCAGTAAGAGCCGCTAAACTCCGATACAGAAACGTTTTTTTTTTTCATTTACAGGTCACGTGGCGTATGTAAAAAGTCACATAATAATTATTTAATGTACTGTAACCTCCAAGAAACACTTCATATGTGGTCGCTCTCGAATATAAGGGGCTTTCCTTGCCATTCATGCTTAAATAATTTACACTGCACATGTCTGTGGCACAGTGTGGCTCTAATATGGCCACTGAAGCTGACTGCGGCCAGTCTAGTCGATGCTTGTGTTTATTCCAGCCACACCACGCATGTTATGAAGCGTCTCTCCTCGCTGCTTCTGTAAAGATACACGCTAGTCTTACGCCTCCTTTGAATAAATATAGCCAAAAGAGGTAGACTAATTCACGCACGCTCAATCTCTCTCTCTCTCTCTCTCTCTCTCTCTCTCTCTCTCTCTCTCTCTCTCTCTCTCCCATAACTTAGTTATTAGCTGCATTTGTCTGTTATCAACGGCTCAAGCCTCCGTTAGTAGGTCTAAAATGACGTTTTGGAATTAGCAACAGAGGCGATGGATGAGATGCGGAATAAATAATCCTACTCACAATAGCGATTTAAGTACAAAAAACAGACGAATACCTTGAAATATATAATCTGATCGATGTGTTGAGGTGTGGCATCATAGTATAAGCGGAATAATTGACTCCAGACCGTTGAATTATTAGAAAAATAATGCACACCGAAGGTGTTATGGCCACTCCGCTTGGTGTCATGACCGCATCACCACCTCGGGTGTGCATTCAACGGCCTGTCGTCAATTATTCCTTACATAAATAGTAATAATTTTGGGGGGGATTTTTTTTTCTTTCCTTTTCTTTTCTAAAATCTTCATTTGTAAGGCCCTATATGGTTATTTTCCCCAGATATTGGGATCTCCATGTGGCTCCATGACTAGATACATTTCCAGTGGATAAAAATGTCAGAGTACCAAAAATATTATTTTACAAAATCTACTTGACTGTAATGACTAAAGATATCGCAATATCTTTTTAGATTTCTGGTTCTTAAGATTTTTTTTTTTATTCTTCATTTTAGTTAAATCCCAGAGACATGGGGATTTCAATGCAGCTCCATGTCCACATTTGATTACATTACCCATATTTTGGCTTTATTTTTCATTTATGCATTTTTTTTCACCAGAACAGTGTGTGTTTGTGTGTGTGACAGTTGACACGGAATGACCCAGCTATTCTGGTGATATTATTAATGCTTAGACTGAACTTGTTAGTGCAAGCGAGGCACAGTTTAACATTTGCAGCTACATGTTTATCCATATTCCTGCAGTATTCCTATATCATCATAGCAGATTGAAGCTGACATCTTGTTTTCATTCTGCAAAATCGCTCCGAAGCCCAATCTGTCTGTTTGTGTCCGTTATCTCCAGCTCAATAACATGAACACGCTCTGAAACAGTCACTGTCTGTGATCAATATGTAGCCAGCAAGATGGATGTAATGGTTTCTGTTTGTCACTCATAGCAGAAAATATTGTTTATTTTTTTTGCTGACAAAGTAAACACTGTAAAATGAAATGCTCACAGATGTGTTCGAGTCTCTTGATTGTGGCAATACAGCTCACGTTGATGGAAATCAGGGACAGATGGAGCCGGTATTGTTTGGCTTTAGGCAACACAGAGCACTTAATAATGCACTGATCAATTGTAATTATTTTTATTCTCTTTTGTGACTTCCACTCTTATTGTTCACTTTTTGCCTGCGCTCGCATCAGGAGAATTCTGGAGTGATGCTCTTCATGTTGATATCAGTATTGTCGGTGGCGCTCAAAAACCCTTCACTATGCTGACAGACGTGACAGTTTGCTCAAAACATGTCATTAGCATTACTATCGTGCTAATTTAGTCTGATAAACCTGTGTCTATCTTGTGGGAAACAAAAGAAAACCTTAATTGAATGAGATCTTATATATATATTATATATATATATATATATATATATATATATAGCTCAGTTGTTTCCCTGGACTGCAATGCAAGCAAAAAGAGAGAAAATAGAGTCTCCTACCAAAGTCTGCAATATATAAAGTTTGAAATATCAATCTGATGTCTGCAATTTCATTTGTGTCTATTTTGTATGTCTCCATAAGTGTTATTTTAGTATTATGCATAGTTGTTTTTTATTAAAAAAAATACCTTGCTTTTATTTGCAGTATTAATTGTATTTTTTTGCAAATATAGCCTATTAAAATGATTTCTGAAGGATCATGTGATGCTGAAGCCGGGAGTAATGATGCTGAAAATTTAGCTTTGCGTTACATTAATAAATCACAGTTTAAAATATTAACATAGAAAAGTTATTTTAAATTATATTAATATTGCTGTTTTACTGTATTTTTAGCACATAAATGCAACCTCAGTGTGGATGACTTAAATTAAAACATTTAAGAACTGTATTGTTTCCTAACTTCTGACTAGTACTTTCATATATATATATATATATATATATATACACACACACACACACACACACACACAAACACACTTTCCACTTTATTAGGTACTCCTTGCTAGTACCGGGTTGGACCCCCTTTTGTCTTCAGAACTGCCTTCATTCTTCATGGCACAGATTCAACAAGGTGTTGGAAACATTGCTCAGAGATTTTGGTCCATATTGACATGATAGCATCACGCAGTTGTTGCAGATTTGTCGGCTGCACATCCATGATGTGAATCTCCCGTTCCACCACATCCCAAAGGTGCTCTATTGGATTGAGATCTGGTGACTGTGGAGGCCATTTGAGTAAAGTGAACTCATTGTCATGTTCAAGAAACAGTCTGAGATTATTTGAGCTTTGTGAATTTTAAAATTTGTGATTAATCATGATTAATCATTTGTGATATTTGTATTTTAAATTTGTTATTAATCATGATTAATTATTTGTGATAAACGCAATATTTTTTTTCAATTGATTGACAGCACTAATATATATATATATACATAGGTGAATAGTGTGAAAGTATCCTGACCCTTCCAATTATAAAAGCTACATTTTATATTATAATTCTAACATTTTTAGTAGAGCTACTTCCCCCCCCTCAATGCCAGGTCTAAGTCTTTTGGCCTTTTGTCTCTGGCAGATTTGTTGCAGGTTGTGCAGGTTAGTCGTGAGGTGCATGCACTCCCAATGGGTCTGAGATCAGGGCTGTGACTGTGCCGTTGTACGACATCCGCACCTTTCGGTCCTTGACCTGCTAGAATGTTAATTTGACATTACATATCACTCTCCTGCTGAGTGAAGAACTTGCTCCTAATTCATCTGTTTGATGAATTTATAATTTGTTCATCTGTTTGAACAAAATGCCCATGTCCACAGTTTAATGCCTGCATGTTTTTGTTGGTATGTTGTTGGAAGTTTACGCAACGTTAGATTTGTTTTATGAAATGTTGGCTAGACCAAAAATAACTGCTCATATTGCAATTGGGATTTATATTGATTATTGGCAATGCTTTGTTGAGGTTTACATAATTCAAGTCAACATGAAATCAAAATTGACCATAGGTACGTGTACAAGTTCTTATTTTCTTATTTCAGTACAGTCTGTTAACTTACTGCATTCTCTCTCTCTCTCTCTCTCTCTCTCTCTCTCTGTCTCTCTCTCTGCTCTCTCTCTCTCTCTCTCTCTCTCGCTCTCTCTGTCTCTCTCTCTCTCTCTCTCTCTCTCTCTGTCTCTCTGTCTCTCTCTCTCTCTCTCTCATCTCTCTCTCACTCTCTACAATTTTAGAAAAAGTTGTATCTGCTCAATTGCGCTCCATCTTGCAAAAAAATGATATACATGAAGAATTTCAGTCGGGTTTCAGGCCCCATCACATGACATTAACTAACTGCTTGATTTTTACCATACATTTCTGCCATATGGACATCAACTTGAGTCACCACTGATAACTATTACTAAACATAATATAGAAACTTAAATTTCCTGTAAAGCTGTTTTGCAATGATTGGCATCATGAAAACCACTATACAAGTAAACCTGAATTGAATTGAATTCTGACTTCAACTATATGCCATATGCACTTTTAGTTAATTGTAATAAATGGCAAAGTAGTTTATGCATTATTTGTATGTTGTTGTTGTTCTGTGCTGAACACATACTTTTCAAAATACAATAACTTCCCAAAGGGAAAAACCAAGCCCTGTATCTTTTCCACATTGAATGTCCTATTTGTTCAGAATTGTATCACATTATGGAAATAAAATCAGTTGCAAAACTGTTTTATGTAGACTTTAACAGCTTCTTTTCCCAAACAGGCTTGCTTTAATGTGGTTGACGGTGCACTTTTAATCTTTTTCAACTGCAGCTCCTTCATAATGATTGTTTGCTCCTCTTCTGCTTTTATATTTTTCTTATGAGTGTCTGGGTAGTTTAATGTGGAATCTACTTTCTGATAATTACACCAACAACACCCACAAGGACACTGAAACAACATGATATTGTTTTCCCACCCATGTTCCACTTATTTTGTATTTATTATACTTTATTTATCTTCTTTTGAATCTTCTTTTTCTTGTCTTGATTTTCAGCTCTGTCCTTCAGACTCATGAATAATGATCCTTTCATCCAGAAAATATGCTAGTTATTTTTCAAGTTCAAATGTAGAGGCCAGTTGTGTCCTCGTTAATGTAATTCATTTGTGTAAACATACAGTAGAACTTCTGATGCACGGGGACTAAATAGGGAAGACTGTGGTAAGTTTTCAAACGTTTTACTTCCATAGCTCACCCAAAAATTGACAATTTGCGGAAAATGTCCTCACCCTCAGGCGATTCAAGATATAGATGATGTAGATTTGGAGAAATGTAGCATTATAGTGAATGGGTGCCGTCAGAATGACAATCCAAACAGCTGATACAAGCATCAAAATAATCCACAAGTAACCCACACTACTCTAGTCCATCAATTGATGTCCTGTGAAGTGAAAATCTGTGTGTTTGTAAGAAACAAATATGTGATTAAGGTGTTTCAACTTCAAAATATTGCTTCTGGCTAAAATACAAGTCCTTTACCTATAACAAAAGTTGTCTCTTCTCTTGCACACATCAAGCGCAATTTACTAAAACAGTCCAACATAGTTCAAAACAAATATATTTGTGGATTTCATGTAAGAGGACAACAGGGGTTGGGAAGTGTCATGTATTATGGTCAGAAGCGTATGTTACAATTTACAACAAAACAGTTAACATATCTTAATAATGGATTTGTTTCTTACAAACACACATATTTTGCTTCACAAGATGTTAACTGATGGACTGAATTGGTGTGGATTACTTGTGCATTATTGTGATGTTTGTATCAGCTGTTTGGACTCTCATTCTGACGGCACCCATTCACTGCAGATAATCCATTGCTGAGAAAATTATGTAATGCTATTGTAACAAATCTGTTCCGATGATGAAACAAGGGTGAGTAAATAAAAAAAAAAAAAACATTTTGGCTGACCTATCATTTTAAGAATATTTTGTAACATGAAACATTAAAATAACACATTTCAGTTTATATCCTTGGACATATCAAAGAGGGCTATGCTCTCATATATTATTTATAATTGCATAAAATTAAAGAATTGGTTAAGAGTCTAGAAACTTTTGCAATGCATCGCAACTTTAGACAATGGGGCAAGAGTAATGTGGCACCCTCGACCATTTACCACTGCATTGTTCTAATCCAGCAGCATGAAAGTGTGAGATGTAATTTCTATTGCCCCTCAGAGGCCATTACAGCTTCTAACCCAATAAGGTAATTGACTCGGTGTGCTGGGCTTTGGGGAATACGGCTGCATGCAATTTCCTCAACGAGAGTAAAATGACTGGCTGAAATATCAGCACTGCCTGGCACAATCGAGCCAAGCTCTTGAAGCAGATTGTGGCCTTTTAGTGATGCACTCTTTCAAAACGTCCAATTGAACTGATTGTGCGCAGAATTGGTCCCGCAAGTTACACTGTCTTTGCATGCTCTAAGTGGAAATCAGGTTAAATCCACTTTAGTCTGCTCAAAGTAGAGTTTAATTAGTGGTGTTTGGCAAGGAGAGCATCACTGCTGCTGCTCATAGTTAGGATTGGGGAACTGAACAAATTGGGTAATTAATGTTACATTTCGGCTGTGCTACAGATATGACTGATGCTTCAAGAGAAAAGGCATGCCATTACTTTTCTAAGCAATCACATTTAAAATGACCTGCCAGATGAGAAAACAAGTAGATCTGTACAAAAAAAAAAACACTGCATACAAGTTGATTGTATAATAGACCGTCTACAGGGATTTGTGCAATAATACGTCTGTGGAAGTGTTTATTCTGTAATTAATCTAATCACCAGAACAGATGCAAGTTTTTACAGCCAGTCTTAAATCAGAATGTTTATTCTTATTTTTCTTATGTTTAATAATAATAATAATGTAATAGTAATATATAGTTAAATTATTATTATTATTCCCAACATATTTGATGTCCTTACATCTACTCTTTGTATTTATGTTTTCATATAAATAAGGCATACAATTATTGTGTGCAATTTTTGAAATGTTTGTTTGTTTATTAATTTTCTCACCATCTCATTATTATCAACATATTAATACATATTAACAGTAGTTGACTGTATAATAGCCAGAACACGATGATACTTGTGACAGAACCAACCTCTTAATGTGTGTGCCATTTATACTGATTTGTTTTTCCTTTTTTTTCTATAATTTGTAATATTATTTTTTAAGTCGATTATAGGGAGCGATTTACCTTTTAAAGGTGGCCTGGAACATGGGGATGAATTTAAAAAAATCAACGATAAGTGTTTCTTCCCTTTCTTCCTGAGCTGCAGAAGATATTTGTGTCAATGCAGAGACCATCATTCTCCAAGCAAACAGGCATTGATTGCTGCCAAATCTGTCATTTTAATCTCAGGAGGGCAGATTTTGCAAGTCGAAGTTGCAAATAGAAATCAACACAATGTTGCTTAATGACATTTATTGTACGCAATCATGCACACGCATGCCTGAAATGTTCCTCTAGTAAGACATTCAAATCTGAAGTCACCAGGAACAGGCAAAGTTAAAATATGATAGTAAATCAATTGCTTGTCCACCTCCTCTGAACACTGAATCGATATCAGTGGTGTGCTCTGTGGCATATCTCATATTAAAATGATAAGACTCAAAATTGATCTTATCAGCATTTTTGTTGATGCCAGTTCACCTGAAATCTGCATGTGTTAGATGAATATTCTGTGGTCAGGGATGTTTTGTGTGTGTGGTGGGTTGTGATTGATGACCTCAGTTTCATTGAAGAGATCTCACGGCATACTGACAATATGACTTATCAAAGACTGTGATTTAACAGACTGACGGATTATGCTTTAGACATGAGAGCTGACTAACTATTGTGTAACTTCTGTAAGCTTTTATATTAAATGATGAAATCACAATATAACAAATCATAGTTATAGCATTTAAATAATGCACCTCAACTGATAAATTATATTATACAATGTTTTTTTTGTTTCTTTACTGATTGAATGAACTTCAGAGTATGTTTTCTGTTTAATAAAATATTTAATGCTTAATAATAACAATTATTATTATTATTATTATTATTATTATTATTATCATTACTACTACTACTACTACTGCTATTGCTACAAAAAAAAATAAAAAAAATAAGTAATATTTTATGTACTTGCGTTTACTTACTTTTCTTGTTGTATCAAAAATACAATAAGCCATCAAATAATATTTAAATCCATCTAAGAGCATATGGGTCAATATCGCTGTAGGGAGCCTATTGGTGTCCTGTACATAACTAATTTGCCATAATAACGTAACATAAAAATGACTATGAAAGGGTGTTATATTAGTCTATTTATTTATATTTTATATTCATAACAAAAGCATTACTTAGCTCTTTAGATACATTTCTAGATTTTGTTTTGTTTTGTGTACAAAGATGTGTGTCATTTTGACTATGTCCCATGTACTGCTAATTACATTTGAATGATAGTAGAATATTGTCAATCATAAAATTATAAAAAAAATATATATATATATATATATATCATATTAATATTTTGTTAAATAAGAGATTACTCAATTTGAGTGTATTGATCATTTGGTGATAAAAACTATAATTGTTTTTAATAAAAAAGAAGAGTTTGTCCATGTCTCTTGAATGGTTGTCCACCCCGTCGTATTGGGGAATCCACCCCTTTAAGAAAAGGCCATCTCCTTTAGTGACGTCAGGACAACAGATTTTCTGTCTCTTCAGTGGCGGGAATTTCAACGGCTGAGGTGAATAATTTGATGACTTTTCAATTGAGTTTTCTTCGTCTGAGTTTGCTTACTTGCTTTGCCAAAGCTTAACATGTCCACCCTGTCGGCATAAAATATGCCAGAAGTGATTTAGTATTTTTAAAATGTATATTCAACATAGTTTAAATATACCAATTCTCTTTAGACTAACTAAATTCTCTTCAACAATTTGTTGTAAGCTAGTATGTTAATTGAAGCTCAAAATGTCCACCCTGTCGGCCAGTTAGATTCGATAGAGTGGACATAAACATGACAGAGTGGACATAGCAATCATTTGTAGATATATATATTTTACAAGCCAGTGTTGTTGTTGTTGTTTTTTTAAGAAAGTAAAGTGCTCAGTGTATTTTAAAACAACATCTGGGTCAATATCACCATAGAGTTTTAATTTCCCATTCGCTTTGTCATAGCATAAACCTTTCGTTTTTCCATCCATTAAGATCAGAAAATCACTCTGAAATTGCTAATACAAGCACGGCTACATATGGAATCTGATATAAGTTAGGTCGTCTATCACCAAAACGCTCTTGTTTAGCCTGTATATGCTCCCACTAAGTCAGATAATGAGGAAGAACCAAATTGCCTATCACAGCTATGTGATGATACCAGATCTACTAGCCTTATCTACAAATGATTATAGCCATTGACTCCCTCTGCCAATGCATTGATGAAATTAACAGTTGGATGTGCCAAAACTTTCTTCAGTTAAACAAGGAGAAAACTGAAGTCATTGTATTTGGAAACAAAGATGAAGTTCTCAATGTGAATGCATACATTGACTCTAGAGGTCAAACAACTAAAAAATCAAGTCAGAAAATCTTGGGGTGATTCTGGAGACAGACCTTAGCTTTAGTAGTCATGTCAAAGCAGTAACTAAATCAGCATATATCATCTCAAAAACATTGCAAGAATTAGAGGTTTTGTTTCCAGTCAAGACTTGGAGAAACTTGTTCATGCCTTTATCACCAGCAGGGTGGATTATTGTAATGGTCTCCTCACCGGCCTTCCAAAGAAGACCATTAGACAGCTGCAGCTCATCAAGAACGCTGCTGCAAGGATTTGACTAGAACCAGAAAATATGAGCATATCACACCAGTCCTGTCCTTACACTGGCTTCCAGTTACATTTAGGATTGATTTTAAAGTACTTTTACTCGTTTATAAGTCACTCAATGGTATAGGACCTAAATATATGGCAGATATGCTCACTGAATATAAACCTAACAGACCACTCAGATCATTAGGATCGAGTCAGTTAGAAATACCAAGGGTTCACACAAAACAAGGGGAGTCCGCTTTTAGCTATTATGCCGCCCGCAGCTGGAACCAGCTTCAGAAGAGATCAAATGTGCTAAAACATTAGCCATTTAAATCCAGTCTCAAAACTCATCTATTTAGCTGTGCATTTGTTGAATGAGCACTGTGCTACGTCGAACTGACTGCATTATTTTATGTATAATCCTTTTCTATTTAACTGTTTTAAATTTCATTTTAAATCAATTTCTATATCATTTTAAAATTCCTGTTTTATTATTTTTAACTCCTTGTTTTTATTGCTGTGAATGATTATTTCACTTTCTTTTATGTAAAGCACTTTGAATTACCACTGTGTATGAAATGTGCTATATAAATAAACTTGCCTTGCCTTGCCTTGCCTACCAATGCCTCATTTATGTCCTTTGTGGCCTGACAGTCGTGCTTGTATTAACAATTTCAGAGTGATTTCCTGATCTTAATGGATGGAACAATTAAAGGTTTATTCACTAATTCACAGACAAATGTCACTAATGATTTCCTGTGCACCACTTAGTGTTGGAAAATTTCAGATGTTTGTTGGTTTACTGTAAACATAAAACATAAAAATGATACACATTAAAATGCTAAAGTTGTGCATGCCAAGTAAAATGCAATAAAAATAGTGTTTTTTCAAGCTATATTCGTATTCTGCATTCTTCAAGCACATATTGCGCTATAGTTCCTATCAATTTATGCTTATATAAATATTTGTGATTTTTCAGATTGTATCACACAGATTGTCACACATACGGGTTGCATTTTTGCTAGTGTGCTGAATATAACCAAATCAATTAAGTATCAATCAGTTAAACAAACTAATGCAGTTGTCTGACAATATACACTTAACCCTGAAACAAAGCCACTGTATTCAAATTGCTCAGCGTTTAGCTGGTGTTAACTATGACACCGCCCCAACCCTTTCCCCTTTGAAATCAAACCATACAGCAAAGTGTTTCTGATCAGAAGTTTTGACACGTCCTTGTTTTCCCCTTTTTGTGTTGGCCTGCGAGCTCAAGGATTGTACAAGCCAACTTTGCTGAACACTTAACGGCAGCATTTTGCAGATGACTGAGTGCTGAATACAGAATTATTTGCAGATGGAAGGCTTGGTCTTCTCCTTTGATGGGGTGAACAATTACAGCGTGAGCACTCGCTAAGTATGCTGGCAAAAACCACCGGAGCCGTTTCAAAACAGCGGGTGTCTGGCAAGTTGTGAGATAAATAATTAATTTCACGTCAGATGAACCGCTCAGAAATTGACGGTTAATGAGATTATATTATTAAACGTGCTGCTCCTGATATGCAAATGTAGATATGCAAAAAAGTAGTAAAATGCTATAGTGATTGAATAAAATACATTTTAAAATATATCTAGACAGAAAACTGTTATTTTAAATTGTAATAATAGTTTAGAATATTACCGCTTTACTGCAGTTTTGATAAAAAATCCAGCCTATAGGATTGTTAATAAAACAATCCCTAATTTGTTATGGGCGCACGCGTGTGTGTGTGTGTGTAGTGTGTTGTGTGTGTGTGTGTGTGTGGTGTGTGTGTGTGTGTGTGTGTGTTGTGTGTGTGTGTGTGCGTGGTGTGTGCGTGCAGTGCGTGCGTGTGTGTGTGTGTGTGTGTGTGGACACACCCTTCAGATTGGTGGACCCCTGGTGGCACAAGTTGCTCTGTTGATTGGTTTCCTGCTGTGGATGTCATCTAATTACTAATTAGTATTAATAATTCTCATCATACATCATACCCGCTTCGAACACAAATAAAATCAAAACGGTCCCCAAGGCCAAGCTGTCATACATGTATCCACAATGCACTCTAAGAGAATATAGGCCTAGTCATAATCACCATGTGTTTTATTAATAGAGTTTAACAAAATTATAACAGCAACCAGGGGGTTCTTTAAAACTTACACCACAAACATTTGCTACGGAAGTATGAAAATGTTAATGCATGGCCATGGCATTACAAACATGCGATCTGCGTTCTTAATGTTCTTGCATTGCATTAGCTGCAACAAACCTCAGTACTCAAGGGACAATCGACTCAATATACTTCAATCAGCTTCGTTAGCGAAACTCTCTTCAAACTACATGACAGTAGTTGACCTGAATGAGTAACCTGGCCATGAATGAGTCACGATTTGTGGTCTGAGACATTTCAGAACGCAATGACGCATGAAATCACACGTGATCGTGAAACCAACTCCCACACAAAGAGCAAAATCCACAGTAAAAAAAAAAGATTTCCTATAGGTCAAAGCATTCCCATGCAGGTAATTCATAATTCAACTGATCAAATGTATACCATGAATGCACTGTAAGTAGCTTTGAATAAGAGCGTCTGCCAAATGCATAATGTAAATGTAAAAAACTACTGTACTTTTAATGAATTACTTGTTCTTATGTTTCTTTCATTAAAAGTGTCTGCTAGATTAATAAATAGAAGTCAGTTAAAAAAAATGCTTTCCTGAATGTCAAAACTATTCACCAAGGTCATTTCTTTGATTCCTAGAGAATGCATGAACTGATTAAATGCATACCTTGAATGCAGTGAAATAGCTCTCTGCCAAATGCATACATATAATGGACTGTACGTACAATATATAGCACTACTTGCGTTGTCTACTTTACAATTATTAATTGTGTTGCTTTTGATAAAAACATGCTGCAATACTAAATGTAAATTATTTAAAGTTTTTGTAGGTAATAGTTGTGTTACCACACTTCCAACTACTTTCAAAAGAGTCATCAGTACACTGGTTTCCTATGGGTAAAGAACAGTATGCCATTGGTTTGATTCCCAGAGAATGCATAAGATGCTGAAACATACAGCTTAACAGCAAAGCAATGTTGGTTAAAAGTGCCTGCCAAAAATATAAATGTAATTTAAGTGTATTTTTTTTTTTTTCTTTAATGTGCTTTTTTGTTCGATTAATAACTCCAGAGAGATGCATTTGGTGAGCTAACAGAATATATTGACATACTTTAAGTTCATAAAATACATTATTTGTCAAAACTGTACATTATGTTGTTAAAGTGCCTGTTCCTCAAAAATATAAATGTATTTTAATTGTATTTTTTTTTTTGCCCCGCCTCTCAAGTTCAAACAAACAACGCCCGTTTTCTACCAGTTAGTTTTATCACCCCTCTTTCTTCTTTTTTTTGAGCTCGAGAGGGGAAGTGCTGAGTCGCTCTGATGGCCAACGACCCAGTGCATTGTGAGTGGCCGAATGATGCTCGTATGTATTTGCACACAGCGCGGTTAAGAAATGATTTTGACGGGCCCTTACCATAACTCCGCTGTCACAAGCTTCAGCTTTCAAGTTAGTTTTATCGTTCAACGACTCCACACACACAAACACGAGTCGTGGTACGCGCAAAACTCTGCATTTGAACAGTGATATGTCAATAAAAAATACTTGAACTAATAACAAACATACTTATACACAGTGTATTTGCACACAACCGCGGTTAAGATGATTTGCCTGAAGATTGCTACACTCCCGCTGTGATGTGAATTTACCTTTCATATTTTTTTTTATTTTTTTTCCCCTCACACACACACAACACACGAGCCGGTATGCGTGCAAAAATTCTGCATTTGTACTCTACTGTCAATAAAAAATACTTGAACTAATAACAAAACACACTTAACTGTCGTCCATAAAATCAGAATGCACAAATTTGAATTGTCATTTAGGTTGTGCTGTTGTGTTGTAAACAAATACCCTTTTATATTATATATATATATTTTTTTTTAAATAGCCTTCGTGCATAATGAGCCTTGTTCTCTAATTGCATCTAGGTTCAACGAAACTGTCGTCCTAAAATCCGTTGCACAAATTTGAACATTTAGGTTGTGCTGTTGTGTTGTAAACAAATCTTAACCAATGATTCCTAATTGCATCTACTTCCGGAAGACCAAATAAAGTGAACACACAACGTCTCCCTAACACGGCTGCATCAACAATACTGCGGTTTCTGAAACCACGCTTTCTTTCTTTGTGTGAACATTTGGGCGGTGTTACACAAATATTTCCACACCGTGACGTAGACATGTGGGGGCGTATTTGAATGAGCCGTTTTAGGGGGCGTGGATGAGTCTTAACTTTTATAAAGAATATATTTTTGGTTTGAGACTTTAGTCTTTGCAACTTTAGGGATCTCATCTATGCATGAACAGCTTGTAACACTCCAAAGAGAAAGGAAAACTTGAAATTGCATCATATGACCCTTTAAAGCATTTTATGTTTCCGTATACTTACAGTAAGTTTTGGGTCTAAATGGCCTCTTAAAGAACAGTTATAGCAGTCCACAGAGTGATTTTGGACTGTGTGAATTACAAACCCAACCTGGACCATTTTTTTGTAGGTCACTCTTTACAACTTTGGTCAAGCTGTTCAAACACTGGCTGATATCAGTGTTGACTGACTGGAGGAAGCCAACACCAGGGAGCTGACATGTGTGAGCACTGGCTTTAGTACAAACACCTATGTCCGGATCTCTCCACAAGGGTGATACAGTTTAAAGTCACATAAACGGCTGCATTTAAGGACATAGTAACTTTGGCGGCAGTAGAAAGGGTGATACAGTTTTAAAGTCACATAAACGGCCGATGGCTAAGGATTTGTCTTTGTTAAATTTGGCGGCAGTAGAAAGTTTGGATTTAGATCCATTCATTGGCATTTTTATTTGTCTTTGTTAAATCTTAGTAGTGCCTGGCAATTTAGATCCATTCATTCATTTTATGTCAGAGCCACTGTGAAGTGTGTTTTCCATGCATCTGTGTTACTGCTTTTCAGAAAGCTCACTGTGGAGTGGACGAAACGCCGAAGCATGAAGGTTTTCCATGCATCTTGTGCTATTAAACCACATGTTAAGTGCTGCTCCATCTACATCGAAGAAACGCCGAACTGTGTCTGAAGGTCAAACAGCAGTGCTATAAAACCACATGTTTAGTGCTGCACCTCGAAGAAACAGTGTCTTTAGACTCAGTAAATAGTATGAAATTGCTATATCAAATTGCCTACTCCAGGGGGCTGCCTATAACTTTGCTGTGGATAAAAGCATATGCCTTGTGCATTTGCCAGTTCAAATGTATCTGGCCATTCGTTGCTGACCTCGGTTGATACCAAACAAGTGTAGGGCTTTTTACAGTCTTGCAACATTTAGACCTATCTGCTGTTGGCTTGCATTGTTTTCTCAGCCTCAAGCGAGACGCCCACAGTCTGTCCACTAACCGCTTATGCATTTTGTATCATCATTTCATCAATTTAACTTCTAAGATGGATCGCTTCAATGTATAATTGATTATTGATACCATTTCCATATCTGTGCATCCCTAATTCTTAAACGGCATGTTGAACAAATCTAACTCCGGTTGGTCACAATACATATCATTCAGCCAGTGTTTTTCTGTAAAGCTGGACCGTTCCAGAAGCATCAAAGTCAATCGTCTAGCCTCGTTAGGCTGCTAACATTATTAAGTAGCAGCCAAATCATCGCTATTGTTATCACTCAAAACAAGCAGGTGGCACTTCACAATTCAGATGCGTTCAGTTGTTAGATTGTGTTGGAGATAGACATGACTGTTAACATTTCATATCACTCTTTCTGCCTACAGTAAAATGTACGGAGATAATTGAGCCGAAGATGAATTGCTGACTGTCGGAGGAATTCCAATAGACCTGACTGAAATAAACCTGCGCATATAAAACTCAAATTAATGGTTGCTGAGCAACATCAATCCTGCACGTATTCACCGTCTCTCTCTCTCTCTCTCTCTCCTTTTTTAATTTAGCCCCTCTGCTTAAGTTAATCTGTATTTCATTGAGGCCGTGAGATAATTAATGCAAATTTCAAATGAGAAACTTATTTAGTACGAACTCTAAGAAATAAGTTAACAAGGCTGTGATGTCCCAATTATATTTGTTTTCTTTCAGCACACCATGGAGGCGGCACGACGAACGCTTTACACGACCAAATTTCATTTCATTATTCAGGTGGAAGATGCATTACTCCGATTACGACAGTACACTCCCAAAAACATATTCAAAATTAGTTGTGCTGCTTGCTTATGAACTCTATTAGCAAAACGAAAGATTATAGAGCCCACGTGATCATTTTAGTCTCCTGCAGAAAACTAATAAATAAATGAACCAAACCAAACTAAGCCAAATTGGCTGGCTTACTTCAAGACTGCAGAAGATAAATATGGTGGTATATGTAAATATGTCTGTCGTATATCCGTCTGGCTCATCATTCGTGTTTGATATCTCCAAGAGGCATGTCGCTCTCTACCTAACGCCAAGCGGTAATTTAGAGGAGTCTCAGAGCGAAGAGCCCGTCTCAGTAGTGCAAATTTATGTAAATACTGAAGTGTACTCCTGGCCCATATCTGTGGGTGCCCATGTTGATATTAAGGACACCGTTCATGTTTAATTCGGTCTTTCATTTTTGTCCTTATTTTTTTACACATGACTTGAAGAGCTGCTGATTATGGGGAGACCCATTGGCATGATACAGGGCTGCCGATTATGACATTTTCCAGGGCTTACGTTATGTTTTTGCATCATAATCATTACTTACGATCATTACAACTGCTGTATTTTTTTTATTTTGGATATCCACGATGATCTTTGTAGACCTGCTATGATGTTTGCCACTACAGATCTGCAACTTGATTGACTGATTGTTCTTCTACTGCTACTTCCACAACCACTAATAAACTACTACTAAATATGTTGATGTTATATATAAATGTTTACTACTATTACTACTAATTATAATTAGTATAATTTTAATTGTAGTACATTTCTAATTTACTAATACTTTTATTTTATATAAATGTTATCATTATTATTATATCAAAATAATTGGTGTAGTTTGTGTAAATGCTGTATCTATTAATATGTTTCTTTATATTTCTGTTTTCTTTAATAATGTCACTACAAATAAAATAAATATGACTTATTTTATGTATTGTTTTTCTGTGACATTATTAAAGAAAACAGAAATATGAAGCAACACATTAATAGATCTGCATCCCAAAAACATATGATCACGCCTGTTAAACAGTTCAGGTTACATTGTGAATAAAAGGGGGTGTTTTGACACTGGTGTATTAGCAAAACATTCTCACTCCCAACTCGTCATATATTGACGCCTGGTCAGGACCCTTTGGCATCACTTTTTGACGCACAGGGTACCCCTTTAGTGTCATTTTTCAACGTGCATGGTCCTGCATTGCTTTACATAAGAAACCCTTGGTGTCAGTATGCCGACTCAAAAGGCACTGCGAATGTTATTGTCATGATTAAATTATATATTATGTAGGGCTGTAGCTATCGAATATTTTAGTGATCGAGTATTCTACCAAAACTTCCATCGATTAATCGAGTAATCGGATAAGAACTACTTTTTCTTTTTAAAGGGCAATACTAAATATACAAGAGGAAATAAGACAAGACTCTTGAAATGAACAAATAATTTGTTTCCTTTTTAGAAAAATTCAATTTTTCGTGGCTGAAATTGCATATTAATAACTGAAAACTAAACCCATTTAGTGCATTTAATTGCCATATTACATTCAAAATGCAAATACAAATATAAATATATACAAATCTATTTAAAATTACTTAAAAAAATGGTACAACTTAAAACTAAGACATAAATCAAAATAATAATACAAAAATAATAATAAAACCTAAATATTGTGCAACTTAACTTCCATCTTTGATCCTAACTACAGCTCAGGCATGACATAAGCCTTTACTTGTGTCTTTTGTGAGAGGCAAAAAATAGTGAACAGGAAGCTAATGTGGAACAAAATCAAGAGTCCATACACATAACATTAACACATTTTTCAGCAACATGAATTTAATGTTATTTGGAGAATGTACACCCTTCAACAATTTTACATGCAATGTATTTTAGGTGTTATAATAATTATATGATTGAAGAAAATGACAATTATAAAGTTATGTTTTATTTTCTTTTACCTAATGTTTTATTATTTGATTTTTAAAATAGCCTCAATAAATGTTTTCTTTTTACTCAGAAATTCTGTTTTAAATCAAATTAAGGCATAACACATCAATTAAATTTATCTTTAAATTATTGAAAATTGAAAATTCAAAAAGAGATTTTACTATTAAAATTAAAACATGTTAGAAATGTTGTGTGATCATTCCTTAAAAAATAAAGTTTTCATAATTTAGTAGTATAGTAGTATGTACATTATGCTGAATAAATATTTCTGCTTCTATGTCTTAAAAAAAAAAACGTTATTTTGATGGGTTGCCTTGAATACTTTACAATTGTGTGTATATGATATGAGGATAGTTTTACTCAAATGAAACGGTTAAACGCTCTTGAAGTGACTCTCATAGCAGTTCTGGAGATGTTGTTCCTGTGTTTATGTCCTCATTGAGACGTCACGCGCGCTTCAGTGTGTGTGTGCTAAAGGAAAACGGTGGTCTCGCCATCCATTCTAACAGAGATATGAGCGTTGTAATAATCCATCAGATCATGTACACAGTGGGAAATTAATAGAAATATGATCGTGTAAGGAAAATAATGAACATGTATCAATATGAAAACCCTGGCAAAGCTGTATTATCAGCGAATGTGAGCAGAGCATAGCGCGACAGATCAGTGAAGGAGTTTTACCAGCGTTGCCCAGATAACTTCTATCAGGCCGCACGCTCCAGGCATGGGGGGTGGTCCTCCCCAAACGACTGTGTCCCCCCCATGTTTAGACATGATTATGGCCTTGTTTGTATAAATAAATGCAAGCTTTTTCTCAGTGTACATATAATATAGAAACATTAATGAAACGGCAATATCTACAATATAAACATTTCTAAGACTATGTGATGAATATGAAAACCCTGGCAAAATGTATTATCAGCGAATGTGAGAAGAGCCATACGGCGAGCAGGATATCAGTGAAGGAGATTTTTTACCAGCGTTGCCAGATCAGACTCTTCCATAGGCCGGTCATGGCCAAGCAGGGGTTGGGCTAAGCCCACCCATTATCAACTATTTTAAATAATCATATTGTTAAAACAAATGATACATACATAATCTATTTAAAAAATTCTGATACCCATCAACCAATCAAACAGTTAACATATTATCCTTACATCTTGAAACACCGCTTAAATAATGTCCTGCATTCTTATCCACTTCCGCAATTTCTCCTGACAATCAAAACAGGCACTAGTAATATGTCATTGATATCACTATGTTCAGGGAAAGCATAGTCCAATACTGTAAAAATCACCATTTGTTGAGATTTGTTTAATTTTTAAAAATCTGTAACAGCTTAAACACAACAAAAAAAATATAAAAATATTTACACGACTACTTCATAAAAATACATCCCAATACTAAAATTATGTGGAGTTACACATGTATCACTTTAATATCACATCTACACACTAGTCTCAAAAACTCAAACATACCTACCAAACAGCAATAAACATACAACAGCTGAAATTTACCACTCACACATTAACTCTATAAGAGAACAATTCAAAAGTAAAACACCTATTTGCAAATCCACTTACACCAGATCTATACCCTATCAACGTAAAACCCTAAGTGTCTCTTATAGCCACAGAGAGAGTAGCAATACACTCAAGCTTCTACATAATAACCCCAAAAAGCAACATAATTTTACTATTTTTTCAATGTTATTTTTTGATTCCTTGTTTAGATTTTTTTTATAGAATGATATACAAACGCATAACCTTAATGTCCCTTTCTTCCAAGTGGCAAAATCATTGCGATCTTTTATAATATGTAATCCCATCTCCGTCTTATCATTAATGCTAAGTTTTAATTAATTCTTTGCTCAAAAATATACCTAAACATTACAAAATAAGGAGCCTGTATATCGAAAAAATATGTTGTGCCTTGCTAGTTGTAAACAAATGCTATTGCTTGCTCTTTTGTATATGTTAATCATTTGGTTCTAAAGTGATGGTCTAATTTCACTCAAACTTGTACTCATACTCCCACTATAATTACTCATAGAAACATAATTAAACAAAAATAAATATATATATAAAACAATTTAATAATGAAATTTTCTGTTTTCTTAACAAGTTTATGTGTTTAAGTATACTTCGCATTAATGGAGCGGTTCTTTCAGACACCCAAACAACACATTTAACAATCGACCACATACAGTGATTATTCCCAGTTAATGCAAGCGCAACTCCCTTTGTTATGTTTTACTGTTTTCGTTTTTCAACAAAACAACTGAAATTGAATTAGTAGGAAAATATGAGCAGCAAAACCCCCCCGGTAGAAAGTAGTTTGATGTCTCAACCTCAAAAAAACAATTTCCTATCAGATTTGTTAGAAGATTCTCAGATTGATCTAGTTCAAATGATTTCCTCAAAGGCATGTTCTTTTCTTTTCATTTATTCTACTTAAGTCCATATTAAATCATTAAGTGATTTAAGTTTTTCAAAATATATTTTTCTAGTGGTTCGGGTCTTTATTTTCCTCAAAACGATGGTTCTCCCCAGTTAGACATGATTGGCCTTGTTTGGAGAAAATAAAATGCAATGCTTTTCTCAGTGTTACTGTACTTATATTTGCAATATCTACCAATGCACATCTTTTAGACTATGTGTGATTTGATTGACAAAAAAAATGCCCCACCAGGATATTGCCAGCCCACTACTTCATTGAAGCCAATAAACCTGGCCTAGCTTTTTTTTGTTTGATGCGATTAATCTTTGACAGCACTAATGGGATTAGTAGTAATATTGCTATTATTACATATATGATGAATGTTGATTTTCAAGTAAACATACAACATTTATTTACATTAATTATTTACACTGTATGAGCACTGCAACCCAACCTGCCACTAAACTTGGTCAAAAAACAAATGCATAACAGGCAGATATAACTACATAATAATTTATTCAAAAAAGTATTAAATTCCATTCCGAGGCCAAATCATTGCGATCGCCTCTCCGTCATCTGTAAGCTCCAAAAATGACCACAGAAGGATTATTTTGTCAGCCTTGGTTGTGAAATGCTATTGGCTCAATGGTGTTCGGACCCTGCAAGTCGAAAAGTGACGCTAAAAGGATACTCCTGTGCGCCGAAAAATGATGCTAAAGGGGTTCCTTGAGCGTCAAAAAGCAACGCCAAGGCGTCCTGAACAAGCATCAATATGTGACGAGTTAGGAGTGAGAACGTGTTGGTATTAGAGGTTCTTCCTCTGGATACTGACATTGTGTGATCCCACAGCATCCTAAAGTAAGCAGTGAATTGTAGATAAACATTTCCTGTAACGGAGCAGATGAAAGCTGTAGCTTGAGGACAGTCAATTTGCTGAGCTGGTGTAAGACGCTCCTATTGTGAGCGCTAAAAGCCATTTGATAAATCATGAGCAGCCGTGGGACCGGTGGCATCGAGTGTTTGCCTCTTTGAGCGTTGTCTTTGCAGACTAATGCTACATATTTGCCAGCAGCTGTTATCTCTGTGTTTGTTACTCGAAACACGAGGCTCGAACTTTCCATGTATCCACTAAAGCTTGAGCTGCAGAATGTGTAGTTTGGAGGTGATATGTAGCCTCTGGCTCCTGTAATCCTCTGATTGTTTATTTATACATTGTATTACCGTGTTTGACGTCCAAGCTTTATTTTCTGGCTCCACCTCTTGTGAGAATGCACAATTATTGCATGACAAATCCACCAAATTCACAGCTGTGTCGTCGCACTTTGCACAAACCTGAATCCCAAAAATCAATGGCCCAAAAATACTTTGACGAATTGCGGTTTATTTTTAGATGCTTGATTCACCGTGTAGCTCCAAATTGAGACTTGGACTGGGCGGTATGTGTGTAAGTAAAACATAAATACAAATCTATATGAACTTATTTTAAAAACATCAAGCATAATTTTAGATAAAAATGTTTAAGGGAGTGTGTATTATGTAGTTGCTGAGATTTGTCTACTGTTTCTAAGTTTTATCACCCTTTAAATATATTGTATTTGCTGCATGTTAATAGTTAGAAAAAAAATGAAGCATGCATAACTGTTTTGCACAACATCAATATGTCTTGAGCATTAAATCAGCATATTATAATATTTTTTTATCACAGTAATAAAAAACAAACTTATGTATATGTACTGTATATGTATATGTAGGCAGGTAGGTTATTCCCTGAACTGCTATTTGAGGCTCAAATCACGTAAACGTCAGACCTTCAAGTGAAAAGAAATGATTTGTTTTAACAACTTCAACAGATTTGCGGTCTTAAACACTGGTCTCAGTCCTGTGAATTCCCAAGGACAGAAACTTTTGGCCCAGATCGATTTGCTTTAAAGCTGGACATGAGGCGAGTGTTAAGCTGGTCGTGCAGAACGTCTGATTGTCCCTTGTGTTCGCGGGCCTGGTACGGCTGCACAGCTTACTCAGTCATAAGTTCAGCTGATTCAAAGATGGCCATGTGCAGTCACATCTCCAGAGACGGGGGCAATTTCATAGACGCCGACCATCTGTGGACCTTGGCTTTCAAATATTACTCTGACAATACAAATCTTCCAACAACATGTGTTATTGAAAAGAGTTTCACAGAATTCAGAGTTACCATTCTGGCATTGTATAACTACATTTGTGTGAAGGTTCTATGCATTTATTTAATCTAATAGACAATTAATTGATTTTATTTTATATCTGAACTAATTTTTTAAAGGTCCAAATAGTTATTTTTAGCCCACCATGATTTTTAAAAGTTGATCTGAAAAACTATGGAAGCTTGTTCTTACCAATAAAAATGGCTATTGTGATTATTTCACAATTCTGACTTTTTTGTCCTTTTATAAATGCCTTTTATTACTTTTTTATGCCTTTTAATACCTTTCGTGTTTGGGAAGAAAAAAAAAAACCTATTGGAAGATGTAAATTCTGAATTCAGAGAAAAAGTCAGATTAACTAAACGTAAACTGTTATGAATACATTTTATGTAAAATTATAGAATTACTAAATTATGAATTACACAAGCGTGACAATAGTGATTACATTGTATATAAATGGGATTGCAAAAAAAAAAAAAAAAGTCTGAATTGTAGAGGATTTCCCGACAACAAGCTTTCCAGACTACTAATTACCCTAAAAAATGTAAATGGTCATGTGCATAGTTTAATATGAAGTAATATAACAATTCAACTTCAATACACAAACTCAACGAGTTCTCTTCTAAAAGAGGACACTTCAGAAGACAATTCCAGCATACTAATATCATTTTAAAAGTTGTTTACTTAAAAA
Source organism: Ptychobarbus kaznakovi (assembly GCA_027422405.1). Classification (NCBI taxonomy): domain Eukaryota; kingdom Metazoa; phylum Chordata; class Actinopteri; order Cypriniformes; family Cyprinidae; genus Ptychobarbus; species Ptychobarbus kaznakovi. The sequence continues at coordinate 18,442,762 of CM049799.1, read as the reverse complement.
AAGATAATCTAATCATACATAGAATACTGCCATGTTTTTTTAATCATAAATGCCATAATACATTAATACAAATGGCATTGGTAGTCTATTGCATATGATACAGTGTGAGCAATGAGTTCAAAAAGAGATTAAATGTTAAATCTGTGTTAATTTGGAGAGTAACGGACAGAAAATAAATATTTAATACTCCTAATTATATTAACAAGTGATACTGTATCTCTAATGATATTATACAAATCATCTTGTGTATAATGCAGGTGCCTCCTTGACGACTTCACTCTTTATTTATGAGGTTGAGGAACCTATGACAGATAAAGAAAACCCTGATGATGCTTTTGTAAAAGGACAGTGATGATTTTCATCTTGTATACTTGCAAGCACACGATTTGCTTTGAAGGTAACATTTCACATGAATGTTTAGCTTTCAAGTTCATTTCCCTTTCATCAATTTTGTTTTTCAAAGAAGTCTGATATTACATTGTACAGCAGACCCACAAGTGTCGGGTAATGGATTTTATCCCAGTTACACACAAAGAGCTGTATTCACATATATGGATCTCCAAGGACATGACTGCATCTACACAAATGTACCATTGTACCTTAGACATATTACCAATTATGGCATGGAAAAAGTCATTACATAACTTAAATATGCATGCATTCACAATTTTCCCTCTAATTTTGTGCCTTGCTGAGCAAAACTTTTCTCTATAGGGCAAACATTTCGGGTACCTGAGCTAAAACATTCCTTTTAGCAGACCTGTACAGCACACACACACACACACACACACACACACACACACACACACACACACACACACACACACACACACACACAGAAGTGTGCACACACACACACACACACACACACACACACACACACACACACACACACACACACACACACACACACACACACCTTTAATTTTTATTTTATTTGACTTTTGAGCCTTTAATGTGTTATTTTATTTGATTTTACTAAATGATGTACTAAATGATGTATATTTTAGGTTATATGATACATTTTTATTTTGTACAGTATAATACACTGCTGTTCAAAAGTTTGGGATTAACGTTTTTTAAAGAAGTTTCTTCAGCTCTTCAATGTTGTATCTATTATAAATACTATTGCAATCTAAAATAAAAGTTTTCTTTTTTAATATTGTTACGTTATGATGTTTGTTTCTTATTGTGTTTTTCATAATATTTGTATTCTGTTGGATGTTTTCTTTCTTTGAGTTTCAGATTGCCGCTGATTTGCTACGTCTTGCTGCCTATTAGCAGTAATTGAGTAATCAGCTGACGGTTCTCTTTAAAATGTGTCTTCTGTTCTTCAGAAGGTGGCTGGAGTCACTTCAGGCCGGTCGCACTGCTCCAGGCTTCCTGTTGGCCGCCAGACCAAACTGTGTCTTTAGTGCTTTTGAGTGTTTCGTTTGATTGTTGGTTTAGTTTGGAATGTGGTAGAAATGTAGGAGAGACCTGCTTTCTTTTGTTTAAACCTCATTTGTATGATGTGTATGTTAAGAGTAGTTGTTAGGTTGATTTGGATTTATTTTACCTTTCTTTGTGGTAGGTTAGTTATACTGCTGTTTTATTTTTAGATTGGTTTTGTTTGTTATTTTGGCCTTGGGTCTCTCTGATGAAATATACCACTAGATTAATCTAGCTTTTTTTTCTCTTTACATTTCTTTGCAAACAAATTGTATTACTTTAATATAATTTTTGGTTGGACCGTGGGTCCCTTAAGGAGATCTACTAACTATTGGTGGTTTTCTCTTTTGTTATTTACTTCATAATTGATTGTGATTTTGTTTGGGTCCTTTTTGGTCTGACTGCCTGCCGGAAGTCGTGTACTTTTCCTTTTTTTTCTTTTATTTATTGCGTCTTACCCCAACGGGTGTAATAATGTTTTAAAATACAATTTATTTCTGTGAAGCAGGGTTTCCCAAAGTAGTGTTGTATGTTTACCATTAGTAAAAAAAAATATGTAAATTACATTAACGTTTTTTTTCCAAATAAATTTTACAGATGTAAATGTAAAATCTTAAGTGTATAGAAAAAAATCTATTTTTGGGAAACCCTGTATTAAAAAAACATTTTTGTTGAAAAAATTGAATTACATTGTAAATTACAATAATATTATTGTTTTATAATTTGATGAGTGTAATAATAACAATAGCTATGTAAATACTACTGAAATGTAATACTGATAAACATGCAAATGTGCCATTAAATTGTAGAAATATTTACTTAATCTCAGGGGTTAAAAGTTTGAAAACCCCTGCTGTGATCAAAGCTGGCTTTTCAGCATCATTACTTCAGTCTTCAGTGTCACATGATCCTTCAGAAATCATAATAATATGCTGATTTATAATCAATGTAGGAAACAGTTTTGCGGCTTAATATTTGTTGGGACCTGTGGTAATTTTTCAGGATTCTTTGATAAATCAATTTAAAAAGAAGAGTTTATTCAAAATATAAATTGAGTTTCAATATGCACTAGTCAAAAGTTGGTCAGTACATTTTATTTTTTTTATTCTGCAAGGGTGTCTTAAATGGATAAAAGGTGATAGTAAAGACTTATACAGTTAGAAAAGCTTTTTATTTTGAATAAATGCTGTTCTTTTTAACTTCATATTTATCATAGAATCAAAGAAAAAAGTATCACATGTTCCAAAAACAATTAAGCAGCACAACAGTTTCAACATTGATAATAAATCAGCGTACTATAATTATTTCTGAAGATCATGTGACACTGAAGACTGGAGTAATGATGCTGAAAATTCAGCTTTGCTTCACAGAAATACATTGTATTTTAAAGTATATTAAAACAGGAAACCAATATTAGAAATTGCAATAATATTTTTATTTTTTTCTGTATTTTGATCAAATAAATACAGCCTTGATGAGCATAAGAGAGTCCACCAATAAAAAACAAGGTCAATTATTATTAGGTTTAGGCCTAACGTTAAAAATATAATATCAAAACAAACTGAAGCATTTAAACTGAGATCGGTAAGCTAAATATTTTCAATAAACATGTCTAGCTATCTAAACATCCTTATTTATGAAGTGTAGTTTGCACAATACACCTGTGTGTGACTGTAACAAAATGTATCAGAGTTTTGCTACCGTTCTGTGCCCATCCTCCGTGATTTCCAGCACTTAATCAAGCCACTATGTTTTAATACATGAGGAAATTTTATTTCACGTGTCATTTCATTGGCTCTCGATTTGAGCTATTTCATCCGTAACCATTGAAGTATTCGGTTTCTACTGCGACTCATTTGGCTATGAAACCTGTTAACCGCATTCAGCGGGTCTAACTCTATAGCGATATCAACTCTATAGCGGATTGCTAGAGCATTGCGATTATTTCGCTTTTACTAGAATTCAATCAAATGGCTTCCAAACTAATTGTTTTGTATGTGCGCGGCACCTTATTTCTCTGCACGGCCACGCGAAGCTTAGAGGGAACAGTGCATGCATACATACAAAAACAAGTTATTTAATTTTCTTGAATAGTCCATTTGTTGTATTAAAATCTAATATCTTGCATACATGATAGATACAACAACAGGTGGATGACCGACGAATTGGGATCCAACCAAAGCGCCCACAGGAGCTGCCCCTTCCAGTGCCCTGTGTAGACCTCCTGATCCTTCATATAAGGCAGACGATAGGACCGGGGTCTACACAGAGAAGTTCAACTACTGCTGTTCCTAGAGCAACCCAAACAGTAGGACTTGAATAACACTGGGAAAGCGTGCCCTTCCACTTGGAAGAGGCACACTACGGAGTCACCTCCTCCCAGAGAAGGTTAAGTGACATTACTCATGTGAAGTAACCCCGTAGGGCCCCATTGCACATGGACGTCTCTGAGATGGCTCAGGCTGCATCATTAGAGACGGCAGAAATTGGTCTGCAAGGGGAAACACGGCTCTAGTAGGAATACCATGGAAAACACATATGGGATCCCAACAGGGTCACTCATATGGGCACTAGCCTCACACCAGATTTAAAAAAAAAAATTTGGCTGAAAGGCTTAGCGCCGGACGCTCCACCACGTCTAGATGCCGGAGTGCTGGAGGACTCGACAGGGTTTGCCTGGTTAAGGAACTCTCTGGAGAATTAGGCGTTAAGGATGCCGCAAGCCGACTCCGAACAGGGCCTCTCTCCATTCCCTCCTTCAGGGAACGAGGGTTACATACGTAACTGAGACGTTTTCATGCTGTGAATGATTGATTGATTTCATTTTCTTTACTTTGTTTTTTTTTTAAATAATGGAAAAAGGATATTCAGTGAGTTAGGGTTTCATATTAGTAAGAAGTCAGACCTGAATGCTAATGTGTTGATTGTTGAGGACTGCTTCCCTTTTGAAAGACCCTTATTGCACCCCTATAGTCTTATAACATTTAATGTTAAATGGTATTTACTTAGTTATCTATTGCACAACCACAAATTAAAATCATTATTAGGTGATGAGTTATTGCATTTTGAAGAAAAATGTGTTTGTTTTTTTCATTTACTCATGCACATTCAACTTTTTTTTAATTGGGCACAATAAGACCAGGTGTTAAAAAATTGTTGTTTCCAAAAATGAAAGTTTGATTAAAATAACTCTCTTATGCAGGCCATCCAGGATGTGGATGAGTTTTTTTTTTTTTCCCCATGTAAATACATTTAGATCCTCTGCTGTCAATGGGTCTCGTCAGAATGAGTCCAAACAGCTGATTTTAAAAAGAAAAAATTATAATATTGATGGTAAAAAGTTAAAACAACTTGATAATGGATTTGTTTGCAACACAGCTTTTCACTTCAACAAGACGTTATTTGATGGACTGAAGTCACATGGATATGGGTGTTTTTAATCAGCTGTTTGGACTCTCATTCTGATGGCACCCATTCACTGCAGAGGATCCGTTGGTGAGCAAGTGATGGAATGCAACATTTATCCAAAGCTGAGGAAGAAACAAACTCATACACCTTCATGGCCTAAGGGTGATAATTTTTTTTTTTCGACTGAACTGCACCTTTAAGAAAGCAAACAGGGCAAAGATGTTGTGCATTCATTAATCATTGTGAGTATGTGTAGAAATTATAGCCCTGTGTTTATGCGATCATCCCATCCCCGTGTCATGAAATCATTCCATCCCATTCCACTTCAGCTGTTCAGGAAACATTTGACGAAATCCTGACCAGAGTACACAAGGCCAAGGGAGCAAACCTTCACAATTAGCTTATACAATATTCACAATGCTCGCTCTGTAGGATACACCCTATTTTTCACATTGTGGTTCCATGGAAATGAAGAATGAAGAAAAAAAAATCTTGTCGGATGAAAACACTATTAAATAGGCCTTTGTGAAGTCAGGGTTTTAAAAATCGTAATATTCAATTAATGCACTTTTATATCAATAATGTGCAGACCAAGATATATATTATGTGAATGTATATCCAAGTTATTGGTTGGAGCTGCGGCTTATATTTGTGCTTGTTTGTTTGCATCTGGAGTTGTATTCTGTACTCATTTAGCATATATATTTTTTTTATTAATTGCTTTGTAATTTTTTTATGTATTTTCAGCAAAGCAGTTTACAGAATTGTATTTATTCTTTTTTTGTGTGTGTGTGCTTCTCAATAATTCAGTGCACAGAATGTGCATTTATTTATTAACTGTTAAACTAAGTTATTAATTTCACAAGACATAATACAATGTTATACTTTACATAATGTCATGTAAAATTGTGCTTATGTGCAGTGCACAGACTGTGGTATATGTTTGTATATAACATACATTTTGCTTTTATTATTGAATATAATGTACAATGGCTTTGCAATAATCAAAATGCATTAATATTTGTTTATTATGAGTTCATTCCTCTTAGTTTGTCACATTTGTCGTTTCTGATAAATTGTGAACGCAAGCATACAAATCTATTTAAAATCATGCATAATGGACTTAAATGTGTTCTGAGGCATTTTTAGGTTGCGTTCGGATAATGAAGCTTTTGGGAAACGTGCAGTAGGAATGAAAGCTCGGTTTAGAGCAGGAAACCAGACGCAGTGAAGGCCAGAGTATCTCATTTCAGTTTGACCCAACCTGGGGACACAGGGCAAAGTATTATGAGTCTGACAGGACCTTACCATACATTTGAAGAGGGATGCGGGGAGATTTATCTCGACCCCTCAGCGTTGTCTCTGGAACATCACAGTTCTTGTAAAGGCTAATCTGCGAACACCTAAAAACGAGAGTGATTATCCATTGAGTGCCTTCCAACAGAGCCGCGTCTTTAGCCAAATGTCACCCTAATTCCTTTTGACTGGCTGCTGTAACGATGACACTCCCTTGATGAACACCGACAGCCCGAGTCCAAGCGGAGGAGGGCCTTTAATGATTTTTCATCTAGGCTCGGGCTCGGCCAAGCCGAACGTGCGCTGGAAGAAGCGTTATAGCGACTGGAAACAGTGCAACACAATGGCAATGTGTTAACCCAATCTCCCTCTAGTGTTGACGGTTCAAAACAAAAGGAAATGTGTTCACTGCGTACTCATTTGGCTTCATTTCAGCGTGTTTGGAGTTTGTGTACGTTTCAGTCAGTCATGCGGACTCAGCAATGCCGCAGAGAATATGCCGATGAATGTGATGTGAACTGGCGTTGAAATGTGCATGACTGCCTCTCTCCTCCTCTCTCTCTTTCCTGCTTGCAGTTTCATTGACCCACACGCCACACATTTTACAAGATGAAGAATTATGACTCCGGCTCCCCTTAATGCCGCACACCCCATCGTTATGATGTATTTATCACGTCCATGCAAATCACAGCAATGCAATTAATATCTAGCGACATATTTACATACTATTTTTTTAAACTTGATAGTGCATGTGTCGGTCATGTTTGATTATCACTAAAGGATGTAATGCCAGAGGAGAGAGTAAAATGAATGGCATGTGTTTGCACAAGGCGATATTGATCAATGTGGATAGTATTGATAGTGTGCTTATCCAGCACTGTCTTTACGATGTTAGCTAAATAAAGTGGTAGACCAGATACCAAATACATAATGCTTTTATGAATTAACTCCTAATGTAAGAGTTGTGTTCCATTCCGAGTTGAGAATTCTTAAAATGTTTTATTCTGTCTAATTTTAGCAAATAACAAAAAGGATTGCTAATCTGAATTTTAATTTTAGAGCATAATATGATAATAAATAAATGTAGTTTAAATTAATTTCAGTATGAATTACACTTGTTACGTTTTCACACATGCAACAATAATGAGTCCTGACATTCAACACTGAATAAATAATGTAAATTCCTCTTCAACAGTTAGAATATATAGAATAAGAATAGAATAATTCCCCATGACCAATTAGTTAAACTTCTCAATCATGATTTGTAAATGACAATTCAGCTAAAAATCAATATGAGTAAATGCCAACTGGGAGGAGAGGGGGGGGGGGTTGTGTAAAAAGATTCTAAAATTGCATGGAAAAGTTTGTGTCGGTAAGATTTTCAGCTGTTTATATGTATTTGAGCATGGAGTAGACACTTGTACCCAATGCAATTGTTTTGTTTGTTTTGTGTTTGTTCGTAAGATTTTTATATATTTGAGCTTTGTTTGAAAGAAAAAAGGTTAGACACATTAAATTGTGTAAAAGTAACAAATACATTTATTGTTGCCAAATGTTCTTTGTTTAAAATAAAAAGGATGCATTAAATTGTGTAAAAGTAATAAATAAATGTATTGTTGTCAAATGTTACTAGAACACATATTTTAAATTATTTTCTATTTTAAATGTTCTATTATTATAATGATTTCTGAAGGATCATGTGACACTGAAGACTGCAGTAATTGCTGGAAATTCAGCTTTGATCACAGCAATAAATTACAATTTACAATATATTCACTGAAACCGTTATTTTAAGTTGCAATACTATTTTAGAAATCTTTTTTTTTTTACAGTAGTTCAGATCAAATAAATACTGCCTTGGTAAGCAGAAAATGCTAAAATAAACACACAACAAAATCTCACTGACTGACTTCTGTCTCTTTTGATTAGAGACAGACAGAAGAATCCGGCGATATAAAAGTTAATGTTTAGCAGCTTGATCGGACATAAAAATGGACCGCATGTCAGAAATGACCCGGGGAACTAGATATTAGAATGAGATGCAGCATAAGCTCCAGTGAAGGTTCATAAACATGCACAGATAGCTGACTGCAGTGACCTCTGAATTCAGTGTCCTTGAATGTTCCCATTTTTTTGCATTCACATTCTTAAGTTGTGACACCAGCAGGGCTGCACACAGACCGGAAGACTGACTTGGTTGATCATTTGTGATAAAGTGTTGCTCTTTTAATCATCGTCCTGTAACCTTAGGTCGTGACCTTTACACTCAGAGACACAATTAGAGATGCATCAATCTGAAAACAGCGTGGGTTACAGTGCTCTCGCCGATATGAGCTCAAGATCGCTGCTTGCTTTCTCGCCCCTAGTGTCTAATTTACACCTCCATTTGTCTGGAGTGTGCAATACGCCTTAACCTTTTGGAATGTCCATCTTTTATAACCGTATATCCGATACACTGCTGCATGTTTGTTTGTTTTTATGGTCCCTGGTGTCGCAGTAGAGTTTTTATGTGTGATGAATGAACCGACTATTCGCCTTTCAACCAGCTTGAGAATGGGTCAAAACATGTCCGAGTCACATTTCACCTTGAAAACAAAAATAAATGTTTGCCTGTGACAAAACACATTTTTGCATGCATTAATCATTCATGTTGCATTAAATCATTGTGAAGTGATTTTTATCTCCTTTTATAAGTTTGCATGAGTTTCAGCTGCAAATTGTTATTATTAAACTCTTTGTTGACTGTAAAAAGTATTAAGCCGTTCATGCACAAACACAATTAGTCAGAGATGTTTAATGAGGTCATGCAGGTTATACAAAGCAGGCGTATTTGATTTGTTTATAATTGTAGTAGTGTTTACTGTATACATAAACTGAACTGCAGCATATTCATGTATTTTGGCATCGGACTGTTTTTTCGGATCATATCTAAAGCCCGTATTTAAATGCAGAGCTTTGTAATACCTCTCGGTTTATGCCAATCCTGAGAGGTTAGTGCCAGCCGCATTGCACAGGGAATTTCTTAAAGGCAGACAAATGCTAATTCATGTTAATTTCTTGCAAAGTTACATTCATACAGCACCCAACGATTATTCCCTGGGGTCAATGTGAAACAGTCCATTGTTATCTTCCAGACTTTCTTAGGAGATTTCAACAAATAGGAACAGCATTTCCATCAGTAGACGGCTTATGAGCAACATTCATAACATGCCACAGCTCTGCGTGTACTTGACACCCTTGCACGCATGTGACGTGAGTTCTGTCTGTGTTTCTGTCAGCGCCCTATAGTTTAATTTAACTTTTATTATTTTATGTATTTCATATTTCTATTTATTTTATTATTTTACTATTTTGATTGCATTTTGATTTTATTGTTTATTTATTTATGATTTATACATTTAATTTTAATGTAATTTCAACGTGAACTGTTTTTTTATTAATACATTTTATTTAATGTAAGGTTTAATGTAAGGTTTCATCATTTAAGAGTAATAACCCATATATTTGCTATATTTTAGAGCTGAGCATAACTAGAAAAAAAAAATAAAAAAAATTGTTAGATTTAAAGTTTGCATAGATTTTTCCATAAAAAAATGAATAAAGGGAATAACAGTGTGCAGATCTTTTTTCCACTTTATTGATGATACCTTTTGATCTTGCACCTGGCTGAGATATTTTCGGATGTGCGTACTTTCACCCTTTTTTATATAGATTTTTTCAGACCAATAAATCATAATTTTAAAATGTCCTGTTCTTTTAATGTTTTTCATGACCGTAGGAATCTTCATTGCAAGAAGTGGTGGACAAAAACTCTGTGTGTGTGTGTGTGTGTGTGTGTGTGTGTGTGTGTGTGTGTGTGTGTGTGTGTGTGTGTGTGTGTGTGTTGTATTACACTGGCTGACCTTCCTCAGGCCACGAGCTACATATTGCCGCTGGCAACAAAGGGAAGCTGATTTGTAATCTGCAAACATTGCTTATAATCTCTGGGTCCTTTATGAGCTGTTGCCTAGCAACAATACGGCACCTTTCTACATTGAGTTATGTGCAGCTTGCAGTAAAATGTGTCAAACTGAAAAGATAAACTCATATTGTTAAATAAATTGTGTGTGTAGACATGAAACTATTTGATATGGACGGTAATAAGAAACAAATATCTGTGAATTCCTAAAACATACAAATTAGCCTCTCCATTATTGATTGTCTGTTTGAAGAATGTACTGTATTTGCATGCATCTCATCATGCGCGTCACAGATCGTATCACACCTGGTTGGTTCGCTTCAACCTTGCAGAGGACGGCACTCAAAAACAGGCAAGGGCCTTCCCTCATTTCCAAATGCTAATGTTATAATCATTCATAATAATGAGCCTCTATTTAAATAAATCACTGTTAAACTATTGTTCACCTTGGAGAGCAGAGGGACTTCTTCAAATTGAAATATTTTCACATATTTTGATAAATATTTTCACTTTTTACTCAGCACATAAAGCTATAATTATTTGTAATTTAACTACTACTGTAGGTTTTTAGCCAAACTTGCTATTTCCATTAATCATACTAATCTAACATCGTGTCACCCACCGTTTGTGAATATGTAAAATGCTGTTTAAAATGAATTCATCCTTTTGCATTTTCTGCCTTACAGCATTCAGATGTCTGTTAGGGAATATTGTTGAGTAAACATTCTTATCTAAGGTAAAAAGGGTTGCGTTCCTTCTTTCTGTCATAATTGTATATATGATTAAGGGGTTTTAGAGTACCATCAAACAATAAAATTAGTCACAAGCGTAATAGGATAAACATATTCATGAGATATGATCATGTCACACATTTACTGAACCGTGCAAGCGATTAAGGTATAACAAATTGTTTTCAGTGGGAAAATAATGTTCACGACTCCACACTTATTGGGAGGGGCATTATTTACAGGCTGAAGGGTATGAAATGGCACACGATGCATGCTAATTATTGTTTTAATGATTAGAGATTAGGAGTCGATGCTTTTAGAGACAACTCGAGTTGATCACTAACTAGATGAGACGCTTGACAACGACAATGGCAGTGTTTTTTTTGTTTGTTTGTTTGTCAGCATGCACAGGAATGTAGAATACAGTCCAGGGAAACGTTTTCTTCTATCGCAATAACAATTTACATATCAGCTTGTTTCTAGTAGCAGAGCCGCAGCTGTTTGTCTTCAGTTGGACCAATGACAGACTCAGTTATGATATAATTTTGCATCTGCAGAATATGCACATCTTGCATGTAAATTACATCCTTTTGTCCATCTGTTTGTTTTCTATTCGGTTTATTGTACGCATTATAGTCAACATTACAGGGCAGTGGTTATTGTGGTGTTGCTTGAGTCTGCATGATTAATTTTGGGCAATGCAATTACCTTATAATCACATCTAAGCTCAGTAGTTCATTTTAGAAAGGAAAAGTTGGTTATGCATCATATTTTCTACGTGTTACAAGTATTAAACACTATGATTGTCTTACATATTAGAAGTGTTACACATTCCAAGCATTACAAGTATTAGTGTTGCATATATTACAATTACTACACGTGTTACATGTATTACAAGTGTATAAAAGTGATATGTATTAAGTGTGACATGTATGAAACATATTACAAGTGCTGCATATGTTGGTTACACTTTATTTTAAGGTGTCATTGTTGCAATGTAATTATATATTTAAGTACTGAATAATATCAATTAACTACAGGTACTTACTCTATGGTTAGATTAGGGATAGGATTAGGGTGTCTTAGGGTTACTTGCATTTAATTATGTATAATTGTTATTATAATAGTAAGGACATGTAAGGACACCTTAAAATCAAGTGTTACCCAAATGTTACACATTACATTTATTAAAAGTATTATACGTATATTTATAAGTGTTACTAATCATGTCTATACATGTTTATGTAATTTTTATTTTGTGACCTATGATTTTCAAGTTTTGGCTGTGGCCTTATTTGTTTAGACAACTACCTAGCAACGACTCAGAACACCCTAGCAACTGCATACAGTACTGATATGCTAATAAGTGCTCAAAAGACCTTTGTAACTGCATAGTAACACTCTAGTGCTGAATTAGCTCAGCAGCCTTTCTGGATTCCTATCAAGGTTACTGCGGTCGCTGTATTTAGTTACCGTATAGATATTATATTAGACACCATATCTTGTATCTCATCAATACAAATCTCTACACACTGGAGCCATGCTGGAGGCAAAATAATATTAAAGTAGTGTGGTTGACTGTGACCTCTGCCACTCATACAACTTATTTTGACGTTCCAAGGGCCCATTGATAAACTATGTAGTGTTTCCTTTTAATTAGCGATGGTCTTTATTGCAACTTCACGCGTCTCTGCTATTCTTTATTGAGATATATCTCAAGAATTGGGATCGGGGCCGATCAAGCAATTTTTTAGCTGATCGGTATCAGCTCTTCTGGGCCTGATTCTTAACTTGTGTAGCAGGAGATGGTATGTGTCTTTAACCATCATTACAAGGAAAAGAAGATGCTCTAATGTGCATGCATGATACGCGAGAAAAAGTGGGGTCTGTTTTAGTGTGCTCTAAAGGTTTGAGATTCAGTGTTCAGTATATTTAATGCACACTTTTGTAACGATCACTCATTCATTTATTGCTTACTTTTATCTGCTGTATAAGATGTTATTGTTATAACGCATTGCTATGGGTCATCTTGATTCGGACTTGACAGACAGAAAGACATTCTGACACCACATGCTTCATGCTTTCTTATCTTATTTTAACGTTATGTTGTATTACTATGCTTATTAAATATATAAAATACCATTTTACATCAGTAGTCCCATATTAAAAATTGTGACCAGAAAATCTGTTTTCAGTATCTGCCATTGGTAACATGTATACAGTGTCTGTATACTGTGTGTGCATATACAGTATATACATAGAGAAAGTGTATTAAAGCTGTGGGCTGTGTAAAAAAAAAAAAAACTATTGCTCTCAAACTGTTGTAAAAGTTTTATGACCCCTAGATATTTTTTTCAAAGGAATCACACAATGTGCCTTTCGCATGTATTCTTCACTGTATTTTGTTATTTATTTATGACTGCCACATAATAGCAGACTCCACTTTTGTGTCACGTACAGCCTTTGGCGTGCTTTGCCTCGCTCTAATGAGAGGTCAACGCAGGCCTCCAGCTTCTTCCGTAACGCCTTGTTTTTTCCTCATGGCGTAACAGGACTTAGCCCGTGGCCTCGCACAAGATCCTTTGGGTTGTAACCCAGTAAGAAGCAACCTGCCCTCTGCCTGCTTGATTCCAGTATTCCCCGGATGAAGGCATTTTTGTGTCGGTGAGGATAACAAGGAGCCTGAGCCTCGGGTGAAACCGGGGCTCTGTCTCAAAGCTTGGCAGCCTAACGAGTCATTAGGAGAAAGGCAATCACAACCCTATGTGTAAAATTTAGGTCAGCGCTCCGGCTATAACATCTGCACTGCAACATTGCGTCTGAAAAGAGCATTTTAAAGGCCGTAGGGTGTTTTCTGTGTTTAGTTGGTTTTGCTTCTTGTTCCTTTCTCTTTTCCCCCCCCCCCTTTGTCTATTATCTGTAGAGCTTGGGGAATAAGACATGGGGTGTGACTGTTAAAGTCCTGGAAATAGTTAGGAGGAACATGTGCAGTGTTGTATTATAAGCCAATGCAATGTATACTATTAGCAATAATAATGATACGAAGAAGCAGTTTCGCTACTGTTTAATCTATTGTAATCAATTACTATTAAATCTATTAGTATTTAAATGATTTTCTGTGTGTGCAACATCATAAAGTGAGGACATTGTTAATGATAATTTGAAATTTGTGTACTGCTCATAATTATTCTTCTGCCCACATACAGTATGTGAAGTCCATATTTGCTCAGCATTCTGCATTTAGTTTGACCTGTTTTGAAGTTAGTCAAACTAATGATGTATGTGTGGTGGCATATGGGCAGTATATGTTTGCAGTATTAAATATGAAATCATAGTTGTTTTCGATACTTACGATTGATAGCAAGATAGTCCTTGTTGGTGTTAAATACTGAAGACATCTTGTATAAATTAAAAACCAAACTATTTTACATGCAGAATAAATTAAGTTGAAGGAAATAAAAAATGCACTTATACACACAGACTTGTTACATGACTAATAACCAAGAAACTGAAATAGAAAAACCGGATCAATCAAGGTAAAATCAAAGCTACTTCATGTGTCTGTTTTAATGCTTGTCATTAAAAAGCTGGAACCTCATTAACCCGGCAAACTCCAGTTATTTAAATAAATTACATTAAATTGTCAAATCTGCTTGATTGACATATTCAAATTTCATAATTAATGTTGCACTGTACCAAAATGGTTGGTTATTAGTAGATAAAGCCTGCGGCTCTTCAAACAAAGCTGCCAGGACATGGGAATGTTGAAATACAGTAAAGTGTACAGCAGGATTCTCATGATCATGGACAACCAAATGCATTTTTTGAATACACGTTAAAATGGAAATTAGTGAAATTAAAAGGCATGGAACTGTCGCTAGTTTTTAAGTCATACTGGCTGAATATAGCTTGTGTAGTTTGTGAATGAATCATGTGAGTGAACAAATGATTTGTGGAACTAATTGTGAGTGAACCATTCTTTGGAATTGACTCTCTCAATGATTTAGCAGACCTAATAATTACTCTAAATTATTATTTGGTGTGTCCGTATCAATATTGTGTACTACACAGCCAAACATATAAGAAAACATAAAGGAAGAAAAAATTTTTTTTTTTTACAAACTTGATCAAACCACATAAACGTGTTTTGGAAATATATTTGACTTTAATTTAGTTCAAATATGCCTTTGTTTTGTCATTCATGACTGTATAAACACAAATAAAGTGCATTTCTCTCACATATTTTTCTCAGTCTTCGATACTGTCGATCATCAAATACTAATTTGTAAATTAGCCAATTTTAATTTATCCCCTAATGTGCTTAATTGGATGCAGTCTTATCTCACAGGTAGAGTTCAGTGTGTTAGGGTGGGTAGTGCAACTTCACCTTTCCTGTCTAATGAGATGGGGGTCCCTCAGGGATCCATCCTGGGGCCTCTGCTTTTTAGTTTATATATAAATGATTTACCCTCTGTTTGTACAGGGTGTGATGTTCAGATGTATGCAGACGATACTGTAATTTATGTCCATGCAAAAACCAAAGAACAAGCAGCTTCTAAGCTTGGTGCAATAATGATAAATGTAAACAAATGGCTCAATGATTCAAATTTGGTTCTTAATGTAAAGAAGACCGTTTGTATGTTTTTCACAAAAACGCACTCTGTAGTTGACTGTGATCCCAAAATGTATGTGTCTGGAGAAATCATTCAGGTAGTCTCTCATGTTAAATATCTTGGTATTATCCTTGATTCCACTCTATCCTTCAAAAAACAAGTGAAGAAAGTATTGCAAATAACTAAATATAATCTTGCTAATTTTAGGTATATAAGAAATTGTTTAACAACTATAGCAGCAAAATTATATATAAATTCAATGATTATTCCTCACTTAACATATTGTATGACAACTTGGTCTCAGGTCAAAGGAACAACACTAAAACCTATTCTTTCTCTGTACAAGCAGGCATATAAAGTATTGGATCGAAAACCCAATACTTACCACCACTGTAATATTTTGGGCAAATATGATATTCTTAGTTGGGATAATTTAATAAAATACAATGACGCCTGTTTGATGTTCAAGATCTTAAATGGAAAAGCTCCTCCACCACTTAGTGTTTTTATTAAGCAGAAAAATGTAAACAACAGATCTACAAGATCTACTCAGAGAGGAGACTGTGAAATTCCTTTCAGGTTCACCTCCTTTAGTCAATCATGCTTTTCTGTAAGAGCTTCTCAGTTGTGGAATACACTTCCAACTGAATTAAGAAAGTGTACCATATATCATTCCTTTAGACATAGTCTTAAAGCCTGGTTGTTAAATAAACAGACATGTGATCATTTTTAATTTATAAATCTTACTGCTCATTTTACTATTATTGTTGGTATTATTTAATCCGTTGTTAATTTGTTCCATGACCTTTACTCACGGTCAGGTGGCTAAATGTATGTTTTGGATTGTTTTATTAATGTTTTATTAATTGTCTGGTATGTTGGAGACTTTTTGTGCCTCATGTATGATTGATGTTTTGTCAGCATGCTTACATATACCTATTGAAGGTTGTGTGTTGTCGCTTTATGTGCTTGTATGGCTGATTGTGTGAAAACGTTGATTGTTGTCATAGTGTTAGTATTGTTGTCATGATGTTTTGTTTAGTGTTCTTGATACTTTTAAAGGGTTTTGAAACATCTTGCCAAAGGACTGCTGTTGAAAATTAGCTGACTGGCTAAACATTGGCACATTTACAAAAATGTTGATTAATGTGTGTTGTCCTTATAAAATAAAGAAATAATAAAAAAAAATATGGGAAGTTTAAGAGGTGTTAAAGAGGCATTCAGACTACCACCTCTACAACTCATCTTTTAGCGTTTATTCATGCCGTCCTTAGCTCGTAGTGTGTGTTAGTTGTGTGCTAATGAATAGCATCTTGGTCAGGTCATTCGTCGAAAGTGGCCATGTGAAATTGTGTGCCATGAAATTAGACAATCTGCCTAGATTTATGATCATCAGCAGTTATGTCTCTCTTATGTTGTATTGCTTTCAGTGTACATGACATAAATGCATGCACATTTTGCTCAAGTTGCCATTATGCACATGTACATAACAAATATATAAACTATGGGCTCTATCAACTGTGCACTTTTCAGAAAATATTTGTTTTTATTTATTCATTTTTTTTTATTCTTCTTATCTTCCCCCCTTCAACTTCCCCCCATTTCATCTCCAATACTTATGTATAAATACTTTTTGTAGTGGAAACAATGGTGGAGAAACTCAACTTTTAAGATGTTTAGCTAACATTTTGGTAACATAGGTTTTAAAGAGGTCGTGAAAAGCCTTTGGAATTGTTTTTTTTTTTTTTTGTTATCTGAGGGACACTTTTTTTACAGTTTTACATCAATAAACATTATAAGTTAGAAGTAATACGCTATTTTCTGTCCTGTTTAGACTCCTCTCAGAACGCTCTGTTTAAAATGACGTGGTGGATTGTAGACTTGGAAATAAACGCCCACTGCTATAATTGGCTAACAGTTGTGTGTGTCTGACATCATGCGTTCCTCATAGATGGACGCTGCAGTGATTTAGGACACAAAAAGCATAAATAACTTAATACATATCAAACGATCTGTAAGAAGAGACAAATCATTAGTGATCACTTAATAAAAACAGTTACTCACACTGTTGCGACATTACTGTGTTCCTGTGGCTCAGTGGTAGAGCATTGCGTCAGCAGCGCAAAAGGTTGTGGGATCGATTCCCAGGGAACACACATACTAATGAAAATGTATAACCTGAATGCAATTGTAAGTCGCTTTGGATAAAAGTGTCTGCTAAATGCATAAATGTAAATGTACTGTCGGACCCAATATATCCGGCACAGAATCGTCTTTTAGTTTCAATCGTTTTGAAAATCCCACGCTGAATTGTACCATGTTTGTAAACGAATCTGTGCTAAAATGAAGTGAACAAAAGACCAAGTTTTTATTAATGAGGTCTGGAACTTCATTAAAAATAAACTTAATCCACTCTTTCCTAACTTTGGGATCAGAAGGAAGGCAACGCAAACATGTTTTTTCTAGAACTTGGCAGTGCACAGCGTCTTTTTTGTCTTCAGCGCCATCTTTATCATTTGATTAA
This sequence comes from Ptychobarbus kaznakovi, assembly GCA_027422405.1. NCBI lineage: Eukaryota > Metazoa > Chordata > Actinopteri > Cypriniformes > Cyprinidae > Ptychobarbus > Ptychobarbus kaznakovi. The sequence continues at coordinate 18,424,804 of CM049799.1, read as the reverse complement.
CCTGACCTGCACATTCGCCTTTCTCGTAAACACTTAATGCTGGGTACACACCGCAAGATAATCGGGCTGATTTCTCTCCTTCCGACAATCTTAGGTAATGTCCCGATTATCTGGGTCGTTCTAAAGATTATCTTCTTAGATTCTTCTGTGGTGTGAGGTGTGTTAAGAGTGACTGAATCCACTCGGAAGAACGTCGGAGGCGCTCCGATCGCGAATCGTAAATATTCAACATGTTGAATATTTACGATCAGAAATCCTGCTGTGTGGGGGGACACCGAGGACAAACGCGCGTTTGATCTGCTGATTATCACGTGAAACAAAACGATATCCAATCAGAAAGTGAGCTGACAAGGACGGAAGCATAAGAAACGCAGTCATGGCACAGCACAAAGGGATTTGGACACGATCATTGCAGGAGGGTGGGGTTTATTTATTTTATTTTTTCTCAAATTGAATTTATTGTAATTTATATATTTCCCCTGGCTTAATGTTTTGTTTTGTGGTTATTTTTCAAGATCTTTGTATATTGTTTATATCAATGCTATATCTAGTTTTGTTGTTATAATCTGTTTTGAGCTGTAACTGTTTATTTTTTGTTTATGTTCAATAATATTAAAAAAGACACTATCATCACAATTTATTCCTGGCTTTACCAAAGACTGGGACTTTGCCATTACTTTAAAGCCTTAAAACTATTATTTGAATAATTTGTAATTATTTGTACTTGTTTACGGAAATGTAATTTTCTTATTGCTTTTCTTCTATTTTTTACTTCTTTTTTTGTATTTGATGTAATTTATATTTAATTGCCCTTGTTTGTTCTTTGTTCTAAAATTCGCAATAATACAAAATCTTGTTTATTCTCAAGTCTCCAGAGATTATGCGAAGGATCCCGTGTTCACAGACAGTCTTTGTCATATCGCAGCACACCACACACTATAGGAGCAAAACGGTTAAATCTAGGATTTTTTGTCCTCATGTTTGTGGTCTCTCACGTTTTGTAGATCTTATAAGATGGTAAAAATCTTTTAGTGTGTACCCTGCATAAGGCGGTGATGTTGAAGCAGGCTTTGATCTGTGGAGGCGGTGCTAATCCACACTATGACATCATAGAGTAGAACAATGCAAAAGCTCTCGTTTTGGCAGACTGCCTTCAATATAAGCTGTTTTTAGACTAACGGCAAAGTTTTGAGTTCAGAAACATACTGGATGTTTTTTTTATAGTACAATGACCTCCTATGTGTAAAAAGATCAAAGGAATTGTGGTTTCTCAGTTCATGACCCCTTTAATTAATAAAATCAATCTGGGACATAAAAGTGCCACGATTGAAGAAACACCTATAGACTTTGACATATCGAAACAAAACAAACATTTTTAAAGGACAGTTTCTAGTTGAATGAAAGGTCTTTTACAGTGCAGTTTTATTTCTTATGAAATTAGCAGGTCAGATCCACCGTAAAACGTTTTGCTTTCTCCTCCTACTCATCATCCTTTCCCTTCTTCTTCCTTGAAGGCATTTAGAAGTTTCATGATCAATTCCCACAAAGCCTTGTGCCGTGTGTTTCCGGCGGGCTTCACTCCCCTCAATCATTTGCGATGCTCCGCTCCGCCCTGACGACTGAAGGTCAAAATAAACTGGATCGTTTAAAGCTGCCTGGGGATGTACACTACACTATATTGAGTTCCCTTCTCATGCTGTGACGGCGAATAATGGAATCTACTCCAGTCCTCTATTTACTGGACTTTCCTGTGCAGTTAACCCTGTCGTGGGAGAGATACACGCGATGATCGCATCAGTGCATCACAGCTGACTCTCGCTGACATGCTTTAACAAAACAGTCATGACGTTAACGTGATGGGTTATTTGCTTGGATGAGTCCTCTGGGAGTGCATCATATCTCTTAAAGAAACACTGCTGTTGTGGCAAAGCCTCGGGACGCCTTTAATAAGTGTACATAAATGATGGGATAATTTTAACTTTAACCCAAAAAAATTTGCCTTAGACTCCATTAAATTTCACCATGACTGATTTTGTTCCCACCCTTTTTGTATTGATATATTTATTAACTTTAAACTAAATATAAATGTTAATTATAGAATAAAAATAATTAATTACGTATCTATCTTGATGTTTCAAAAAAGGGTGATGACAAGATTTGTTTATATATTTTGATATTAATAAATCAATGTATGTATTTTAATGTTTCAAAAATGTTAGGACAAAATATGTAATTTAAAATAAATAAATGTATTAATATACATATAATTTTACATTATCAATAAAATTGTACAAAAAAATATATATTTTGTGATGTCACAACAAATGTGAAAAAAACATTTCCCATGAATCTCATTGTGAATATTATGTACATTTCCTTTTTTTCTTATGAGACAGTATTTGCTTGTTTTAAATAGACTAATGTACACACACAAAATTAACTGTATAATAACAATATCTACACAATTACGTTGTAAAATTGTCCTTCCTATATTGTGCATTTCTAGAGGAACGACTCTTCCCAGCATGCACTGTGGTATTAATAAACCATGTGAAATACTGCTTTGCTGTGAATTGCTGTTCTATTTACTGTGTTATTTATTGGTGTTGGGTTTTTGCCTCTTGGCAAGCTGAAACTTTTACTTTAGTACGTTTGAAGAACACCTCCAGTAATTCTATAGCATTACCGCTAAATATTGCACTCAAATGTTTTTATGTGAGATTGTGTTGTGATATTATAGGATTAAATCTGATTATTTCAGTTGACCAGACAAAATGATATGACAGATGGGTGAGGGACTGCTGACAGAGCTCTTGTCTTGGTTTCACAAGGGTCCTTAGAGATCCTTCATGGCAAAAGATCTGTGAAACACACACATGGGAAAATCATTTGTTTGCTTAGATGTTTGCCTTTTTTGATGACTAATTCACTGCCATGGGCACAAGAAATGCAATAAAAATGACACCCTTTGATCATAATAAACATGTCAAATGTTGGGCATTTCTGAAGGATCTGTGAGGCTAGATTGCTTTACAACATTATTTAGTATTTGTTAGATGTTTGTCTATACGCCCTGTTCATTCTAACAGCAGTTTCATCACTGCAGGTCACATACTGCCTGTGTTGTTAATCGATCTGGTCTTATCTTTTGGAAATATAGTATGTATTGCTGTTTAAAATAAGATGTTAGTCTATTTTGACCACAGATCATTTGTCTAAGCGCTGAAAATATATTCTGGAGGAGAAAGAGTTTGTATATTAATCACAGCAGTGCAATGCATCATATATCAGGAACAAGATAACTGATAAAACATCTAACTAGGTTCAATAATATTTACATGTATGCATTTGGTAGACTGTTTAATCCAAAGCTATTTACGTAGCATTCAAGGTGTTTAATCAAAATGCATTGTCAGAATACATTTTTGCATTGCCGCTAAGTGTTTGAACAATATTTAGCAGTTTGTTTTTGCGTAGCTTGGCTGCTGCATCTAAAGCAACATTTATAAGTATTTACACTGCCATTACAATTAGATAGGTAATGCTATGAGAATACTATTTTAAAATATATTTTAAATATCAATTTAAATGAATGATACTTTGCATATAACTGCCAGTAGGTGGCGACACATCTCTGTCTTAATGAGTGAGTTATTGCATCATTCATTTAGCTGATTCAATCAGGAACAAAGAAAGTGAAACATTGATTTGTTAAACATGCTGATGAATAAAAACAACTGTGTGTGAAAAACAGCAAAAAGACAATATTGTGTCTAAAATGAAACTCACAATATTAACTGAACTATTGTAAAAATCACATTTGCAATCGTGTTGATATTTGGGAAAAGCAGCACTTGTTCACATGATATTGGCAAACTTTATCATATAGAAATATAAGACAAAACCTCATACATGGGAATTTTTTTCTCACCTCATATAAAATGTTGTGGTCAATTTAATTGCATACTAGGCTATATTATGTCTTGTGAACATGTTTTGGTTTGATTTTTGCGAAGTGAGTTATATACTAAATGTCAGCTTTCATATCGTTAAAACTATTATCGTTGATGATACATATTGCACGCCTCCAAAACTAGTCTCAGCCTCAGACTGAGAACGTTGGCTAAACGTCTGATGCATATGGCACACTTATCTGGAAACACTTCAGAAGTTTCGAAGTCGTCATCGAATTATACAGGATTTCTGGGAGACATGTGTGTCGTGTTCTTTAATGTTCCACCTGGAAAAAAGATGCCGTGGTGCCAATCCCCCTCACGAAAGATGAAAGGCATCATGCTTACAACTGATGACGAGCACTTGTCATGATCAACTAAACGCTGAAATTTCAAAAGTATGTGAAAATGTTTAAGTTTGCGGCATAGAAGAAGATTTTTTGATTTGTCACATACACAATTATACAAAGTATAACCAGCAGTGAAATGTGTTCTCTGCATTTAACCCATCCAAGTGCACTCACACCCGGAGCAGTGGGCAGCCGACACTGCGGCGCCCGGGGAGCAGTTGGGGGTCCGGTGCCTTGCTCAAGGGTCTCACCTCAGTCGTGGACAATTCCTGCCAGAGCCGAGATTCGAAACCACAACCTTAGGTTACAATTATCATGCTCTATCCATTAGGCCACGACTGCCCCTTTTTAAATCTTTAAATAATAAATATTTTAAATAATCTTTAAAATATGTCCAAGAGTTTTACACACCGCTCTGTTATTGTGGCGACATTTCCACGCCCCTAAACACGACGTGAAAACAAAATGAAAAGTGATTGGTAGTTTTACATGTCAGTCATATGGCTTCTTGTGCTCAGAGTGGCCAAAGTTCCCAGACCTTCAGCCGTCAGTCTGATGGTCTGGCTACATGAGACTACTCAAAAACTAACTGGCTAATTCTTATCCAAATGTACATTTGTCACCAGAAATGGGTAATTCTCATTGAAAAAACAGTTATTGGGTCACATTGTTGTTGCAAATGGTCACCCCTTCTGTCTGCCCTTCCAAACACCTTGGGCCTGAATCTAATCTAACTCTAAATGGTGCCTTTCTCTTTCAGTTATTTTGTTGTCAACACTTCTTTCCGGTTCTTTGCTAGGATGCACTCATCACAGTTGCAGCCCAGTCCTGCCTCTGGTGCAAGCCATGGTTTTGTTTGGCCAAGCAAGCCAGCTAAATAAAGGCTTCCCAGCATCACTTGAAAAGAGTCCTTAGCCATTAGAGTCCTCCACATATGTGTCTAAGAGACCAGAGTGTCAAGGATAAGATAGGATGAAATTAATGACTTCTATCTGAACGATGACACCAGTAATTGAAGCAGGTTAGACTTTGAGAAATTGGAAAGATAGCAGTCAGATACTTGAAGCCCCCCAGGATTGGTGTCAAGATGCTCTGAGCCGATCTCATGTCTGGTTCACTGCATCCTTCTGTGCTTAGCTGTCTTAACAGACAGCTAATTATCACATTGCATTAAATGGGTTGCCAGCTTGCTCTTTTCCGGCATGTTTTATTTGTCTATTTCTTTTTTTATTTTTTTCATATTTGGTATGACTGCTGGTAGTTTCTACCTCATCCTAACACACAAAACATCAAGTTTCCAGTGTAAAGTAGATTGTTGTTTGTTTCCCCCTCCATGCACTGAAAAGGAAGGAAGCAATCAATATACATATATATATATATATATATATATATATATATATATATATTAGTAGAAACTATTATTATAGTAAACAATCTTTGTTTATTTGATGTATCAATTGCAATTGATACATGTGTTTGTTGCAAACAAAATGTCATACTGCATCTCATCTGAAACAAAATTACCTTTACAGTGTCACAAGGTATTTTATTTTATTTCATTTAATTTATATTTTATTTAATTTCAATGTTTGATGTTGACAAATTAAACCTAGTTAATTTAAGTACATTAATTAGCCTAAACTAACATTTCTTACTTAACCCTCTGAGGTCAGCAAATGCGCCGGCGCATTCAGTGGCATTTTTCCTGATATTACTGCAAAGACTTTCAATTATAATTAATTAAATCTCAATTGAAGGCTCTGGCGATCATAGATGTGTTTCCGAGTGTTTATCTGATGATTTTGCAATACAGTGAGATAGTTTGAAGCTGAGACTAACAGACATAAAAAACACAGTTTTTAGGACCCGAGTAGCCGCCATTTTGGTTCAATTACTTGTCAATATTTGCAATGCCATAAGGTTGTGATGGGTTTCAGGTTGTGGCGCTTTCCATGGACCCCAAATGTCGTCATCACATAACTCGTAGTGACCAACAGATAGGGAACGTCTTGGTTATGTGTAACCCTCATTCCCTGATTGAGGGAATGGAGAAGTTATGTCCCCATGCCACAATCTTGAACCATCGCTGGGTGCCAGGGACACGTTCTCGGCTCCTCAGCGGAAAACCTGACGAGTGGATGCACCTCTCGCCTATTTATACCCGTATGCACGGGGAGTGGCTCAGGTATGCAAAATCCACTAGCCAATATTCATTGGCATTTTCTCTTAAAGTCAAAGATGATTGGGGCTCCCACGTGAACCCCCAAATGTCGTCACGACATAACGTCTACGTTCCCTCCATCAGGGAACAAGGGTTACATATGTAACAGAGACGATGTTTTCATGGAAAATCCAACCAGCATGAACCATTGTCATTATGATTTCAAATGTTTCAGGACACAGCAATGAGACATTTTTCAGTCTAAACTCAATAGCGACAGAGAATTAAGATTATAGTGTGCAAACTACTTTTTTTTTCATTCACTGGTAAATTTTTCGATTTTGCTTCCATGTTAAGGGTTTTTTATTTGCATTTTTACATTTTTTTCTCTCAGAGAAAGCATCCAAAATACACAACATGTTTTTTTTTACACTTTTATTAATTTATATTAGTTAAATAATCTAGCTTATTCACCTGTGTCTTGCCGTAACAGTGTTTTTGTCTTGTTGTTGGCTTGAAAACCTTGCACGCTGTCCAGAAGAGAGTGTGAAAATGTCCATGTCTTGTGTCTAATAGCAGCATACGGGTGTCAAATGTCATGAAGAGTGAGAAAATAATGTTTGAATTTTCATATTTGCCTGAAGGATTCTTTTAATTAACCCTACACAATTAAACCAGGCCTGATTTTTGGAAGTGTTTCTGTACTTTCTAAGTATGCGACACACTCAGACCAGCGAGGCAAAGGCGACGGAGGGCCATGTTCAGACACTAATGAATGAAATTGCTTGTGTAAGCCCTTTTCAGTCTATAAAGCCTTGAAAGGACACTGTGATACATTTTAAATTCCCAGAGTTATAAACATTCAGCTCTCTACTGACCCAATCATAGTACATGATGTGAGCTTTGCATTTCTGCTTCCTTTCAGTCGCCAGACTCTCCTACAAAATGGCCTAATGTGCAATCTTATTCCGTGGATTTTCCAAGAGGCATAGTAGTGGATGGAAACGGAGAAGAGGGGGTTATTTTCCAACTGGCCTTGTGAAAATGGGCAATTTCAAACTCATTTAGGTTTATTTATGAAGCCATTTCCGAATCAGTATTTATTACAGAGGATGGCCTGAAAATGGTCTTTTTAAATATGACTAGAAAATGGGCATTTTAAAGAAGACCCGATCGGTCCAGTTACAGTTCTTCCTGGACACGGGCGATAAAATGACCTACTATCCCAACTATCGAGGAGCTATGCATGAGTGCAAATGCAATATGCAATTCAAAGATTTTTATATGGATAATGCAATTTTACATATGAATTACACTAATTTTAAGGGTCTAAAATTAATCTGCACTGTCGAAGCTATACTTTCAAACGTCAAATTGCCCAGCAGTAAGCCACCAATGATTTATAGTTAATCTATAGTCAATCTACTCTTTTGAAAGTTACTTACAGAAATGAGCTAACCACACTGAAGCTACTTAAGGGTGAATGATCATATAATCACAAATACTCACACTGTAAAAAAAAAATAATAATAATAATTTTCTACCAGGACGTTATATGGTAATCATTTCTAAAGTCTAAAATGTAATACAGGAAAAAAAAATCCCTTCATATTAATACAGCACATTGTGCCATGTTATTGTATGTGTGTGTGCATATATATATATATATATATATATATATATATTGATAATTGCTTTACACTAAATACAGAAACATTTTCCATATTAATACAGTACAGTTTGTCTTGTGCCCCAGTGAAAACAGTTGATACTTCAGGCTTGAATAGCAAAGAAAATTATTTATCACAGTGTACAGGTCCATTATTGTTACATGGTTCATAATTGTTACATGTATAATTACATCGTTTTTGTAACAACTTTTAAAATATATAAATATGATGTTGTTTTATTCATTATTTAATCAGAAATGTATTTTTATTATTAAATTATTATTGATTAAAAAATGGTTGTGATTGAATTAATGAATCTAGATTAGGATGATGGCATTAAACTAGAAAAATAAATGTACAAATTTACACTACATTTACAACACCTAAAATATAACACTGACATCAGTTCAGGTCATTGATAGAACCGATTGTTGCTCTGAATGAACTGATGCATAAAATTTAATTGAAATTTACAACACTATGATACATTTTTAAATACTTTTGTGTTGTCTGTCTAGTTTTGTCCGGTGTTGACTTGTAATTATTTTTACTTTATAAGGCAGTGACAAAATTTGTTTACATGTTATATTGATGCATATATATATATATATATATATATATATATTTTTTTTTTTTAAGAAAAACATTAGTGCTACTTATAGTTAGTTACGCCCTAGCACTGATCATCTGTTACAAAACCGAAAGGGGGTCATAAATGACACAGTGTCCAGTCAGAAAGCATGCATGCTACAGACTTCCCAGATTATGTTATTTGGGTCTTTTTTCTTTTTTTACGTTCCAGTAAAGGTTACGTGCCTGCTCAACTATTTTGTATTTTGGCCTTGTCAGTTTATCAAGCAAATAATATGTTTGTCAGGCATGAAAGCCCCCAGGTCCCCCATTGAACTTTAACATACGTCTTTTTTATTATTATTTTGTCATACAGGGAATTCAGTCGCCTGAACAGTAACCATCAATCCAGCGCATGGCTAGCTGATGCTGACTGACAGATCAGGCCAAAGAACAGCCAGAAGAGAGAATTGCTTCATCAGTTTGGCTATATTTGAGGTTTACAATTTACATACGCTAGCTGTGAGCTTTCTGAAACACGAAACCTGGCCAGTCTGTGGTGTTGTTGGAGTAATCTAGCCAACTTTATTAAGTGTCTGACATGCCGTCATATGTGGATGAAATGTGTAAAGTCTATATGCAGTTTAGATTAATTATATGAGGAGTATGGGCCTGCTTAAAGACACAAGGGCTGGTAACTCAATATAGTGTGATTTGTATAACTGACAGCTTGCTGAAATGAATAATAAAACATAGCTAAAATGCCACGTAAGGTATTTATGATGTTTGCAGTTTCAACACTTTCCTCATTACTCATGCTGTGTGAATGCATTAGCTGAACTCTGTGATTTTGTTCCAAACCGATAACAGAATGCATTATTTTAGCATTTGCTTGGCCATCTGTGTGGCCGCACTGTACACGCTGCTTTAAAGTGTTTCCATTACATACTTAATTAAGCTCCCATTACATATCCCCTAAATAATGGACCATTAACTTGTGAACTCAACCATAGTCAACCTGGCTTTTATTAATATGGGAGGGCAATTAGAGTAATTTAATGAAAAAAAAGGCTTGACTTTCAGGTTTGTGAAAACCCATAAGGAACATGCACTCAAAAATAATGAGTCAAAGACGTATGTGACCATTAACTTTAACAAACTTTAAGAAGCTAAAGAAAAAGCTGGTGGTGTATATTGATTTAAACTGTCTAAATGTAAAGTAAAAATATGTGAACTGAAAAACTGTAGAAGCGTGTAATAAGTGATGCAATCTCATAAGTTTTAAGGAAGAGCTCATTTAGTTTACACGTTTGAATAAATCTTCTGAAGAAATATGTGGCTGATAATTCGTTAAAATAAATTATATATGCTCTCCATTTATGTATTGCTCACCACTGCACTTTAAAATACTGTAAACAAATACTATATAAACAGCAACAATGTGAAAAAATGTAATCTAAATTCAAATTCAATTTTAATATATTGTAAATTGTAATTTATTTCTGTGATCAAAGCTGCATTTTCAGCATCAATCCTCCAGTCTTCAGAGTCACACGATCCTTCAGAAATCATTCTAATATACTGATTTTCTGCTCAAGAAACATGTCTTATTATTTTTAGTGTATCAATAAATAAATAAGATTCAATTCAAGTTTTGATAAATATAAAGTTCAAAAGAACAGAATAAAAAAACTAACAAAACTTTCCTATGAATTTTTATCAATTGAATGCATCATATATAAAACATTAAGCAAAATACATTTTCCTGGTTCAATTATTCTGCATTATGGTATTTTTGTGTCTGAACATTAATGGTGTCGACATTGATGACAGCTTCAATTTCAGTCTATTGCATCATATGGCAATTTTTTTATACTTTTTTTGTAGTCATATGGATTACTTTGTGTTTGCATTGTGCTAACTACTTTTTTTGAGCAGCATAATAGACTAGCCATTTCCAAACAGTGTAGCTAAGCTACCTTTAGCAACAATTAGCGTAGCATGATACATTATCCAATGTAAAGATTTATGTCATATTGTTTTATGTAATTATTTCCCAGTAGATTTGCCTGGCATATGTAGCGTTGGAAACTCTGGTTGCATTTATGTAAAATGACGTGTTCAATGTTTAATAATGTTAAGATGTTGTTTTTAGCACTTGACAGCTATGGTCACAGTGTGGAAAAGAGCTGCACAGAAATGTCCTCTTTTGCATTCCACTGAAAAAAAAAAAAAATTGTAATGTTTGTGTGAATGGCTCCTTTAACCACGGTGTCATCCCACTCTATGTGAGAGAAAACGGAGACTTATGAGCTGAAGTATTATCAGAGTACATGAGTGGATGTGATGAATCATGCGTCAGCACACAGATGTGATCAAGTACGGCAGGGAGGCGACATCAGTGATAAAGCTGCACGCTCAGTTTGAACACATTTGTCCAGACAGCTGAGAAACAGAAATGCACAACAGACTGGTAAATGCTGCGCCATGAACACGGAAATATCAACAGCACGTCATCTGTGGTTTGATCAGCTTTACGCATGTAGTGTCAGGTGGGCTCATTCTGTAGCTTGATACAATCTTCTTCAAAGCACATATTGGATTTATCACTGCTGTCAGATGTGTTGGGAAATTGATGTGTATGTTGATGTTCATAAAATGGGAGTGCTATCATATCTGCTCATGTGATAGCTGGATCTTTTCAGGATATATACACTGAACAAAATTATAAACGCAACACTTTTGTTTTTGCCCCCATTTTTCATGAGCTGAACTCAAAGATCTAAGACTTTTTCTATGTACACAAAAGGCCTATTTCCCTCAAATATTGTTCACAAATCTGTCTAAATATGTGTTAGTGAGCACTTCTCCTTTGCCGAGATAATGCATCCACCTCACAGGTGTGGCATATCAAGATGCTGATTAGACAGCATGATTATTGCACAGGTGTGCCTTAGGCTGGCCACAATAAAAGGCCACTCTAAAATGTGCAGTTTTATCACACAGCACAATGTCACAGATGCATGTTTGCAGGTACATATTTGTTTTATAAAAAAATTTGTAATCTGCAAGAGTTCTGCGTTTATTCCTTAGACTGTTGTCTGACATACAGTGTTGTAAAAGATTAATTAAAGAACAGTTCATGTTCATTATTATTATTATATTCAAGATTATTATATTTTTATATTCAAATTCACTATAAAATGAGAAGAGTCCTTTAAATTGGTTATTTGTTGTCTGTTAATGCATTGTGTGGCAATGAATATATAAGTATTATTATATATCATAATGGTTCATATTCTTAAGATCCTTCAATGTATTATAAGGTGCGTTACAATACAGAATGAATACTTTTACAATGCATTATATATACAACGGCTTTAAGTAAAGTGTTACCATCATTATTTTCCTAAATGATTGTAAATTCCACAGCTCGTGTAATGACACACAAAACTTTTAATTATTAAGGATATACTGTGTGATTTGCAACTTTCTCCAGATCCTAGCCCATGTCTGCAGTATACAATATATGGTAGCTGTTGTACAGCAGGTCCAATCATGTTAATTAGCAAATTAACGTTGTAAAATGGTTTATTTGGGTTGTTTACACCACAGAAAATTCCAAGATGCTGAAACTGAAAGTCTTATATTAAATGCGGTTTTGATTGACTTTATCATTGCTGCCAAATACAACAAGTCAAAACCTTTTTAGAGATGATATACGGCTTGTCTTCCCATCACATTAATTATCTAGACATCTGTCACTTATTGTGAATGGGTAGTATAAAAAAAGTGAACTATTTTATTAAAGGAAGCCAGACTGTTTTTGTTCTTCTCTTCAGCAAGCTTGAGGGCAGCGAATGCATTCTAGACACACACCGCGTGCAATTCCCAGAGACAGCCAAAGAGAGGAACATAGCAGCTATTACAACTTCCCTGGAAACCCGTGGGATAAGTAGTATTAATATGTATTTATTTGTTTATTGTTTGTTTTCTGTACTAGAAATCATTCAGAGGCATTCAGATGGCTGTTTCAAAAATGTTTTTCAGACATACAAAAACAAATGTTATTAATTTGGGTTTTACTCCAAAAAACAATGCAAAAGTTTGGCCTCATATTTCTCATATTAGTGAAGCACATTCAAATACAAAATAAAAAATGTCCATGTTTTTTCAGTTCATTTCCATATTTAGTGTCAAAAGAAAATGTAATTTGGTGAATTTGAAGAGATTTGAGCCTTTTGTCTGTCATTTCATCCCAGAAGGCAGATCTAGCGTTTTTAACATTGGTAATGGGTGCATGCAAGTATATCCGAACTGGGAAGCTTGTTTAAACTCTGTTACACTGACCTTCATTTGATGTGCTGGTATTTTCCACACATTAATTACTGTCAGAATGACATCTTGGAAAAACCTCTTACTGAGCCATAAATATCAGCAGGATAATCATTGATAGAGGGCGCTGATTGCCGAGCTCTTGAGTTTGCATTGTAGCAGATGACAGTCCATTCAGATAGATTCAGTTATGTTCATAAATGCAGCCCGTTCTTCGACTGTACGGCAGATGTAAGTGGTTCAGGTGAGGGAATACACATTTTTAGTTGATTATATATGGGGAAGATCACATCTGGTGGCACTTGTCGGTCGGGTTTAATGCACAAAGTTGGGTCGAGATTAGCTTCAGACATTCTCAATGCCAAACCTCTATGAATGGGTATTGAAGTAAACTGTGAACACCAGTCTATAATCACCTTTTTATCCCCGCCGTAACACTATTCAAGCACATGTAAATGTGTTAATTTATGTTGAGCACGCGAGAGGGAGGATTTGCTCAAATGCCCTTCCGTGTCCTCAGCCAAACAAATTAAAGCATACTTTACCGCCCTCACCGCAGCTCCATGTATACCAATATGTGCATATCTGTCAATCGATACCATTTATTAATTGAATTTAGATGAAGCCTTTTGTATTCTGTTTGATCCGTGTTCCTTTCACCCAGCCCTCCCTCTTCTGAGAGCTGTAATAGTTTCACATGTTCCAGTTAAATCTGGCCTTTTGTTTCAGACAAATTGGCTGTGTTCATTTCGCTGGCAAAACCCAACGCTGGGACCATTAACGCTCCAAAGAACCTGGACTTGGAGTGTCATTAGTCACTGAAGAAATGCTTAATCATTCCTCCCGCTGTTATTGATTTGCCATTAGATGCTGACTATTTAAAGTAGACCTTGTTCAGGAATCTAAGAGTTACCAAACAATGTCTCTTAATCACAAAAGTCAGCGGCACAACCTTGAGGATCGGTGTCTGAAAGAGTCTGCTTGCAACCCTCGGGGAAAACACGTTGGTGGAGATTTGATTCATTGGGAAAACATAATGGTGTCCTCTTCCTTATTTTCTACACGTTTGGTGCCATTTGTAAGAGCCAATACACATTTTGTATGAGCAAAACGGGTACAAAACTGCTAGGTTGTTTACTAAAAAAATAATTTGTATTAATTCGTATTATTTTTAATGAACTGGGACTTTAAAAAAAAATATACTAATTAAACAGATGTTACATTAAAGACATTTACAATGTTAAATTACATAATGATTCAAATGCAAATACATGTTTTAGAATGATTTCTGAAGGATCGTGTGCCAGTGAAAACTACAGTAAGGATGCTGAAAATTTGTCTTTGATAACAGGAATAAATACAATTTTAAAATGCATTGAAACAGAAAACAGTTATTTTACAAAATCATTTTTTCCTTATGTGATTCTTTACTGTATTTTTGATTAAATAAATGCACCCTTGGTATGCATAAGAGAAACACAAACATCAAATGGTAGTGTATTCATCAGAAATACTGACAAACCAAACATTCACTTTGATTATCAATTTATAAAACATAATGGTTTCAGTTTTTTAAGCTCTTGCTTACATGGCAGGGTTGACAATTGATGGTTTTGACATTAAATATATTTTGCATACCACACACACACACACACACACACACACACATATATATATATATATACATATATTATTGAATGTAGCAGTCGTTTGTAGTCACTGATGAAACCTTCTTATGATGATCTGAAACACAAACAATTTTTTGACAATTTTGGTGATGTAGTTGACATTTCATGTTGTGACAGAACATGTGTAAGCACAACATTACCTAAATGTACTAATTAAAATAAGCACTCCCCAGAGCCTGCGTGACAGTGTTGAACTCATAGCTGAGTCAGGGGTGAGTCAAGGTTTTCTGCTTTTGGCTCCTCAATCTCCTCAGATGAATATTCCTTGCCTTAAGCGCAAGAGGTCACGAGTCTTTCTTTCTTTCTTTCTTTCTTTCTTTCTTTCTTTCTTTCTTTCTTTCTTTCTTTCTTTCTTTCTTTCTTTCTTTCTTTGGTATTTGTTTCTTTATAACATTTTTTTATGTGTAGCATAATTTGGTTCCACTTATTCTGTAATTTCACAAATGGTTATTGTAAAAGAGGCTTGCTTGCTTGTTTTTGTTTATCATTGAATAAGTAATACTACATTTAAATATGCATATTTTTAGTTTTATTTTATTTTGTGAATATAGGTGGGTGCATCTAGTGTTTAAATACATTTACATTTATTTATTTAATATACATTTTTTTCACAACAATTAAAAAATGAAAACTGTGTAGTTGATTTAGTTTTTCATCTAAGTAAGATGGCAGTGTTTGTTAATCTGTTCTTTTGACCTTTATAAGATTATAAACATTACATATTTATCTGTTTGCATTCATACAACTTAATGTTCAAATAATGTCTCATCAAATCATTATTTCAGTTGCATTACATTATTTCTTAAATTATTAAAATGAACTAATGTATTGCATTTAAACAAGCCGTCAAACTGGGCATTTCGAAGATATGGGCAGTGGAGGAGTTCAGTTCAGTCCAACCCGCGGGAAGGAAAACATATTAAAAATAAAATATGCTACAAATATTCATGTCCATTTATTATATCAGCATACTATTTTCATGATATTCTAATTTTAGCTATGGCAGTGCAGATAAACTGTCATATGTTGTGTTGTAGCTCGCAGTGCCAGAATCTTTCTTTTAATTACACATAACTCCATGCTTTTCAGCTGAAACTGGATCTGTGAGAGACACAACCATCAGCAACACCCTTCATTTACCGACTTTGAAGATTGTATGAGTTGCTCACAGCAATTATGACCACGTGGACAGGTACAAGGGA